>JAQFZU010000050.1:0-73553 GCA_034696185.1 Henia vesuviana
ACTACGGCCTTTAAATATCATGATAACCTTCTTCAAAACTGGACCTATCATTAGCCAAATTCCAGGTAAATATAAATACGTTTAAAACTTTTGTATTGCAGCCAAAATCGTAGATGAAGACCTTGTTTTATATTAACAGATAGATACCACAAACTTTGTAACTTCAATAATTTAATTACTACACCACAAATAATAGAAATAGTGATTGGCAAAAACTAAAACTCAAGTGGAATGAAAGATGAGTAATGATTAATGAATGAATTCGGAGAGGAAGTCAAGCATGCGCCTGATGAGAATCCATCTGGTACAATTCAGATTTCTGCTTACTTTGGAGTAAATTGAACATGGCTTTTGTTCGTCATCTGTAGTCTGTAACGTGCATTGCTGAAAACAGTGCAAATAACAGGTAAAATCAAAATTACACATTATATTTTCATTACAAAATTTAAATTAAAAAAAATAATAAAAATAAATGTTATGATTGTTTTAGAATTCTAGTATTGTTAGTATTTATAAAATGAATTTTCTAGTATTAGATTCTAAATTTATTCTCTAAATTTATAAATGCAATTTTAATAAACAATTTCATAAATTAATTGAAGTAATAACTAACGAATTTAATTCTAAATCGATTAAGCTTTGTTAAATTAGCTTAAGAATTCCATAAATCAGGTTAAACCAATTAATGCTAAATTAACGCATTTTCAATTATTAAATGATTAACACGTCTTTACTGAAATAATAATATAAATAAATAGCTGTATCTAGTTACACTAAGAACATGTGATCTCCGTTACTTAAAATAATAACAAAAACAGAAGAAATAAAAACGAAAAAAGACATAAATAGTCAAATAATAAAAAAACAAAATGAAAAAAATATAAATATAAAAGTCGTATAGTCTTTCACGCACCGGAAGTGCCGTCCTTTTACCCCCCTTGCGTTTCCAAGACAACAGCAAGATGCAATTGGCGCCACCAATTCCTGTCGATGGACTGTGTCGTTTAGGGAAAGAAGAAAAACGACCTTCTCTCCGGAAACTCTGGCCAGGGTATGAGGAAAGGGAGGAGAGCAAAGTGGTGAAAGAAAAGGGCCACTCACTACTCGCTTGTGCGCATTCTTATTGAAAAAACACCACCTGCCGGCATTGATTACAACGATTTTGAGAAAGTGTAAAACAAACTGAGAGAAGGAACCGGTAAAAAAAATGTTTAATGGCAAAACTCACCCACAAGTCAACGAATTTGATTTACATTAAACAGAAGTGAATTAAATTTATTGGGAATTTTTTTTTCTGTTTTCTTGGCACAAAAATCTTTAAAAATAAAATTTTTATTTTTCCTTCTGTTTTTGATTTAAAGACAGAATTTCCTGCGCGGAAAAAAGTTATTTAATTTATATGAACGTAAAAATTTTTTTTAAAGAAAATTGATCGATTTATTCGATTTTATTTTCGCATCCGTTCGGAATAAAAAGCGCTTAAAATTTAATCAGCGTTATTTCCGCTAACTATTAGTTTACGAGTTTTCGTGCGTCGTAAATATAATTCAGAGAAACAATAATATAGGAGCCGTCGTAGGCTCAATATTTCAAAACTTAGGGCGGTGTTTTAAAAGACAAAGAGCGCTCATAAAATTTGGCACATCATTTTAGCCAAAGTTTGCCGTGGAATTAAATCCATTCATTAAAAGTCAGGTGAGTGGGCGAGATCAAAACAGAGGCTTAAAATGCAAACAGTGTAAGCGCACACACTCTCTCTTATAGATTAATGGCGAGTCAAGAGGATCTTTTGTACACAGTCATAATTACTGCGATATATTCATTGTTGAGAGTGACAAATAACTGGGATATAGTCAACCCCAATACGAGCTCGTGGCACCGAGAAACATGGCACCAATCAGCAAAGCTCAAAAGGCGACGAGGGAACTCTAATATTACACGGAAAATCACCTGGAATCCATCACGTTCCATCCCACGAGACTCTGACGAGATCGCGATAACAAATTACTTTGGTTACGCCTCATTAGACCTCTCCCAACTCGCCAGTTTCTCGCCGTTGAGAAAAGGCTTTAATTCCTTCGCTTTTGACTATTCTTACGTCTTATATACGTGAGAGGTGTGATAGGAGCATCACTTGCAACGAAACGCTTCTTTTCATCCCACCAAGCGAATACGAAGGGATCAGTGTTTAATCTGGGCCACTTGTCAGATCGGTGAACTCGAGGATTCCTCAACTCAAATCCAACTGCAATTTGTTCTTTTATTTTTTCAAACCCACTCTAAAGGATTATTTGTCTTTCACACTTCCATCTCGCGGGATAAAAATACACAAGACAAAAGTTTGAGTTACACTTGAACAAAATATTACTTTTTTAAGCGACAAACATTAAACTAAGTTGAAAAAAAATCAGGGAGAACGAGAAAACAAACACCATCTAAAACTTTGCAATACTACTTGTTTTTAACTTTTTCCTTTTTTTTTTTTTGCTTTTTACTTTTATTTTGTAATGAGTTTTGTAATGAGCAGTCGCTCTTATTATAAAACAAGGAATTTGCTCGAGTCGCTTGCCTGCACGACGAGCTTGTCTTGCGTGCAGCCGCAATTCAGGCGGAGCTTTTCAATTTGAAACTCGAGGCTTCTTTTCATTTGTCTAACGCAAAACTCTCCAAGTCATTTGTTTCTACAACATGTAGTGATTGTAAACCAAATTCAGCCGAGTTAATTAAACTCATTAATTGAGTTGCATTTTTTTATTTTTCTCACTCCTTTCAAATTCCAAGTCTAGACAACCACAAACAGGAGCAGAAAGATTTCTTCCATTAAGTGCAATTGACAGGCGCGTATGACATATTTCAAAAGCAATTGCCTTCTATTCGCAATTTAATTTTTTAATTTTCGGTACAATTGAAGCAGATAGAAAGCAAACAAATCTATGACAAATGGTCACTGAAACTGACACTGATTATCGCTTAGCCAATCAATAATCAAACCTCAAACTACCATATAAATTGAGTCCATTTTCCTAAATGATTCGTTCACATACAAGTTAACGAAATTTTTCTATTTCGGGTCAATTTTATAAATAAATATTTATCTAAACCGAAATGAAATTGCAAGAAAAAATTATTTATTACTGGCCTACGAGAGTAGAATAAATTGATATGAAAAATAAACTAGAGGGTGGTGCCCTCGTCTGATGAAATATGAAAATTGACTTTTAAAGTTTACAATCGCACAACAACTACTCTTTACAAATTCCATCGCTGCCATCGCAGAATTTTGTAAAAATTGAAGGGGGATGCACTTAGCCCTATGTAGCACACTTGATCGCATTTCCATCACTCCGCGCCGCACTGGAATGAACCCAGGAACGTTAGCGCGCACAAAAGGCAACACACGTCTCTCGTGCTCTCTCCCACTTCATCCCCTTTACCGTTCGCTTCTATTGATCTGACACTAGGTGAAGGTGCCCCGAGCCACCACCCGAGAACTTGCACATACACACAGCTCAGGCATGTCGTCTTCGATGCGACCTTGTCGTCATTCAAGGACGTTCCCCGCGCAAGCGAAAAAGGGAAAAAGAAAAAAAAAAATCGATTTTTCAGAGGCCAAACATACGCGCTAACACAGCTCCAGAGAGACGGAGCGTAGTTCTCGCCGTTCGCACTAGGTTCGCGAACGTCGAGTCGAGCGAGTCGCTTAAAACGCGGCTAAAGCAGTGAACGAAGCTCAAAGCGCGACCGCTTGGCTCGGCGTCGGGGGGCAAGAGCAACGACCCCGCGCACACTGGCACCACTCAGATGACGTCGAGCGCGTGGATTAACCGCGGCCAAGCGCACGTTCGCGGAAGACGGCCCCGCACGTGTTCGTCGAGCAGCAGTTCCTCGTCTTCGTGCGCATCGGCAGCGGCGGCGGCGGCAGCAGCATCTTCCTCTGCGGGCGTGTCAACGGCGGCGTGCTCCGATTCGATATTGGTGTGGCTGGTGGTAGGCACGACGAGCATCGTGGCCGCCATCACCTACCTCAACTCCCTGGACGGGGACTTTGTCCACGACGATTTAATGGCCATTAAAACCAACAAAGACATAATCGGTGCCAACACGAACGGTCTCCTCGATATTTTCAGAGACGATTTTTGGGGCAAACCCATGGCTGACAACACCAGTCACAAGTCTTACAGACCCTTAACAATTCTCACGTTTAGGTAAGAATCGACTTTTTTTTCTAATTCGTATTAAAAATAAAGAAAGTGTCAAAATACTCGAGTTTATTATTTTGGGTAAAATGAGATTTCGACTAAGTACGTCATAAAAATAATAGAGAACTTTTCCTCGGAATGTTAAACTGTCAAATTCACTCTTCAATCTGCTCTAATCGTGAATGCAGGAAGTAAGAAAAGAGGGAAGAGAGAAAGCGCGTATGGGAGGAGGAGGTCTTGTGTGTGTGCAAATCATCTCCAATTGACGCAAATTCACTTGGATTCTCGTCGAATGATTGCATTTCCACGTTGGTGGCTGCTGCCTTCCAGCGCTCTTCCCCTTCAAATGGTGCTAGCGAAAAGTGGCGCCCTCCGTCTCAATCGGAAAAATAAAAAATAAAAAATAAATTGCAGCCACCTGGTCCTTACGTGGATGATTCGATGCACCCCGAATTTCTTCTTTACACATCTTTTTGTTATTTTTTAAAAATAAATCTTTTTGCATGTACTTTATGTGGATCGAAGTTTTTGGTTGTTTAACGTTTTCCAGTGTGTTCGCTTAGTTAAAAATCAAGAGATTAAAGTTAAATTTGGGTCGATTTAAATTAGTGGATTAAAACAAAAGGTAGAAAATTTAAATAGTTTAGAAAGAGATAAAAATTAGTTAGACAAACGTCCTTGTGAAGAAAAGTGCACAAAGAGATTGAGATGCGGGTAATCTTCACCCACCTCGTATTTAAAATAGGAGTGAGTGAAAAGGCCAACGATCGCAGCTTTTCGTCACGACCAACAAATTTTTACTAATGAACGATTGTGAGTTGGAGTCGTAATGGAAGCTGCACGCTTTACGCTCCGTCCTATGGGGGTTTCGCATACGACAGGCCTTTTATCCACAGTCTAAATGGTGCCTTTTGAAATTAAAATATCAGCTCGAAAGTGTTAGAGTGAGTGAGTGGTAGGGAGAGGCGAAAGTTGACACGACTCGTTCGTGACATTCAACGATGATGAGCAACACCTTCATTCGATAGCGCAATGACAGAATGAGAAGTGACGTTTTATTGCTCTTGATTGATTGGCAGAATCTAAAAGTATTTTCTTTAAATAAATAAATCATAAACAGTGAATCAATAATTAATTGCTCGTTCGTAAATCATTTCAATTAACACTTTCGATTTGCACTTGAGAAATATTATTTTTTTTTACTTTTTGGTTTTATTTTTACGACCTCAAATATTGAAATTCTTATCAATTCATAGCACATTTTTTTATTGCACCTGTGAAACTCGTGAGCAAAGCATCAATAAATGCGAGAATAGCGTTAAAGGGAGGTATAAAATAATTTCGAAAAATAAAGAAAAAAATAGATAAATATTAAAAAAAAATTAAATTACGACGGGTGGCTTGTTTTGGTTCAAGTTAGACTCCGCTCGTTTTTTTTACCATTCACTATCCATTCACTGACTCGCAAAGTCCGGCAACGCCGTGTCGCGTCTAAAGAGTCAGCCGGAAGGTCACCGATAATGGAATGGCGTTGCCCGGGCAACATGAATTATTAGCTCACGCGTGCGCATTGTTCTCGCTGCTCGGTCATGGCATTGATTTGCCAAGATTGAGTCTACTGCTTTTGTTCTTAACTCATATAATTTAAAGCTCATTTTTTTTCCTCGTTCCTTGTATAATTACGATTAGTTTAATTAAGTTTTTTGTTTGGTTAAAAAAAAATATTACTTTTTTTTTTTTAAAAATGGATAAAAATGTCCGGTTTTTGGTTTTATTGTTTCTAATTGGCGGACACATTTTATTGATCCAAATCCAACTGGCCTCGTTTATTTTTGACAGGTCTCAGAATGACATTTTCCCCTCAATTTTATAACATGACACGTGTTCCAAACTATATTTGACCCTAATCGTATCGTACTTACCTTGCACGACATACAGATAAAAACCAAAATATAATAAATGAAATAAAAAAAATTATTTTTAAATTTTTTTATTTCAAAATCTTTTCACATTCTACAAGCAATTAATCTTTCTTTGAAGTTTAAACCAAACTGACTTGACCCTTAACCCCTTCTGTTCGTCTTAAAAATGTCAAGTGAAAAGCGAGCGTCAGCAAAGTGACAAAAGTCGATGAAAATTCCATTTATAACTGTCGTTTCCAATTACAGTGAATTCCTATTTTTTGGAAGAAAAAAAAATTCCAAAAAATATTGGAAGAGAAAAAGGAAATCTTTTCTACCTGACATTACGCACCTCCGATCTCAACTATTAAATTTAGAAGCACCCGTTGTTCTTGATAAAAAAAAACGACAGAAAGTTTAAAAACTTTTAACGAAATTATCTAGAAAAAATCTAATCTAATAAAAAAATAAAAGTAAAGAGAAAGAAACTGAACGTCAATATATTGTATTTAAGTCTTAGCACATTTGAAACGAGTCAAAGATAATAAACAATAAAATATTAATAAAATTTTAGTAAAACAGTAACAATTTCGGAACGTAAAATATTAATGATAAAAGATAAATTTATAATGGATTAAATCTTTAAATTATTAGCATCGACATAAAATATTAAATTTTAAATGCAAAGAAAAATAATTCTCAGTCTTATAAAAATTAATAAAAAGAAAGAAATCTCGGAAAATTACTCGAGAATCAACCGACTACAAGATTCAACAACTCGCGTACAACACCTGAATGAAGAAGAAAAAAGAAAAAATAAGATAAATCTCTCTGGTCGTCGACGCGTGATCCAACCCAAAAAGGCATCAGCAAGAATAAATTTAAAGGACACGTTAATTTCAGATTTACAGCGGATCATTAAAAAAGAATCAAATGAAATCCAAACCTCGATCCACCACCCAAAGGAAGACGTAGATAAAGGAAGAAAAATCTAATTTTGCAGATAAAAAAAAAGCAAAAAATAGCGCAAGAAGTGTAGCAGCAAAGCATCTTCCCAAAGGGAGTCGTCAGACTGGAAGACGCCAATCTTGTACAAGTCATTGAGGAATTGGAAGCTCCATCCACCAAGAGATCCAACTTGAATGCAATTACTCTCCCACGCCTCAAACTCAATTGGCAACTCACAAAGGATGAGAAGAATGAGGGTTCGGGACCAAAACCCTTTAATGGAACTCGCTACTTTTGCTTTAGCTATGCAACAAGAGAGCATTATCATCAATCTCTTGGATATCGGTCAACCAGACATCACTTAATGACAATGGTATGTGAGGTTTGGAGTTGAAACGTGGGAGTTCTTTCTTTTTTTAATGGAGTTTTGGTCGATGAACACGAGAGTGTCGTAAATATCACGTGTTGAGTCCTCGAGAGACCACTTGGAAATTGAGCGAACATCCAGCAACAAGAAAATGTCATCCGTTTTGCACTCGGCATTTGTTCAGGTGAAATGCCATATCTGAAATATCATCTGAAATGTTGCGAAATTACTACTTTACGACCGTTACATGGCCTGGAAGAATGTGGCAAGAAATAATAAACCCACTTTCTCTTCAACCCCTCACTAGTACCGCAAAATGACATTTTCCAAAAATGTCAACTGTCAAATTTTGTTTTTCTCTCCTCAATTTCACGCTCTTTCATCTTTGCTGTTCGCTTCATTAATTTATACTAAAAATCTATGTTTACAGCTAACTGAAATTCATAAATGGAAAAACATTTTTTTAAGTGAATCCATCAAATGTCTCGAGCGCATTTAAAATCTGTTTCGAGTTGATTTCAATCTTTTACATGACATCAACTTGAGGAGATTTGACATTTGCAAATTCGTTTCAAAAATGATAAGAACAAACTCGAGAACAACTTTAATGCTGCTAAAAAAAAAGAAATTTCGATCGGCATCGGTCTTTTCTATGGGTTTCTCTTTGTCTTTGATTCTCTCCCAATAGGTGAAGATGTCAATAATTCGAGACAATAGATGACAGTTTGTCCCTCGTGAAAAATATAAGCCATAAGCCTGACCACTTAAGGATAATGACTCAAGATTGATGTAGTGAAACCAATCGATAAATGCCCTGTCGACTTTCTCACGTATTTCTACAGTGGAGCTGCCAACTTGCGAGACTTCCATTGTTGCCAAGTGAGCAGGCGCCGTCAAGCGAATCCGCCCCTGCACCTTCCATTGATCCCAGGCGCATGTGCGCGAGTGAGACGGCGAATTCGCATTTTACATCACACGACACCCGAACGTCAACTGTGATTTAGATTCGCACTCAGTCGCACTTAGCTTAAAGAGGCAAATATAAAATGCAAAAAGGGTCACTGTTTATCGAATATATTTTCCATTAGTGACTTTTTAGCTTTATATAATAACACTTTTATTTACAGATATTGTGGGTTTTCTTTAAATATATTTCCTCGATGGGAAAGAGGATTACGGATTCGACTTTAGAGTTACTGATGGTATTGGACCGAGTCCAAAGGCGTCCAATGACTCCCAACGGGTTAAAGCAGAGGCGGTTCTGAAGGATGTAAGATGTGGATCATGAAAACGTTCCTCGAGGATTTTCATACAAAATGTTTGTTCCCCTTTCACTAAAAATACAAAGAAAAATTAATAATAATAAAAAAATATTATTTTTTTTAATGAATTTTTGTTGTTGTTGTTGTTTTAATTTGCAGGCAACTAAAATCAATGATGAAATGTTTTATTTAAACGAATTTGAATAAAAAAAAGTTATTAAAAATTATTTTTTAATTTATATGGATAATGAACCTCGTTATAATGAAAAACGTTAAGCAATAAATTTGAATAACGAAAGATAAAAACCCAAGAAGGAAAGCTTTGGTTGACAATTATTTGCGTTAATTAATGTAATTGGATTGAAGAGCTAACAGATTGTAATTGGGAAAGAAAGAGAAACTCATTAGCACAAAGAACAAAAGCGGTCAAAGGTAAACTACAAGAAAATAGGAAAACAATGGCAAATGCCAACAGCTGCATATGCAGCTGACGGTGAACTTTAAGAAATTTTTAAGAGCGCAAAGTGTAACGACACCGTCGAGGAGCGAAGAAAGTGAAAGAAAGGCAGCGAAAGAGTGAAAGAAGGAGCGAAAAAAAATAGGAAGAGGAATAAAGAAAAGGTGCCCGACTACTAATTGAGGCCGCACACCTCAACGTAAGAGAAAGAAACACATCCAGGAGTCAGCAATCGATAAATATTTTTGAAGAGCATTGAAATTTATGAGTGTATTAACGTAATGCATCTGAGAAGCAGAGCGAAGGCGAGGCCAAAGCACGGAAAGGCGAACAGAAAAATTGTCGAAACGATGCGAGAGGGAAATTAAAGAGAAAACACAAAATTAACATTCATTCATATTAATAGGCGATACGTAAAACACTTGCCACTTGATCACCACCTAATCTGCGAAACGCATCTTGACATACCTGAGTGGCTTATCTTAAGAGGTCCACACCCAAAATTGAAATGCACTAAACGTGTTTTCTCTGCTTCAAGATCTCGTGCCAACAGATATGAACAGAAACTTTTCTATTTCAACACGTAAAGTTGAAAACGCGTCAAACGGCTCTTTTCATTACTCGTGAGGGTCAATTTATTGACATCGACAGCCGACGGCTGCTAATTAAGTAAAGGAAAACCAAACGCTAAGTAATTGCTTCGTATGTATAACACTGTTGAAAACTAAATAAAATGCATCGTTCGCATAAAGCTGATAAAAAATTAGTTTTTTAAAACATAAATAAACTGCTCGATCGATGAAGACTAAATAGTACAGGGGTAGAATAATATGGAATAGATTTTGTTACGCTAATCAATACTCAAGACCTATGTACATAAATGACAAGTATAGCAAATGTTATGTTCTAATAGAAAAGAAAAAAATTGAGTTAAAAAAAGGAATGCTGAGTCAAACACGAATATGCTATTATCGAAGTAATGATTATAAACAAAGAGAAAAACGATAAAATATTAAACGAATCTACTTTGCGTTAAAAATAAATACTATTAAATAAAATAAAAAATAAAATATAAAATTAATGAAATTTGCATCAAATTGCTCTTGACTAACACGAGTTTGATTCATTGATTAAATAAAACGTTTCGAAATAATACAAATAAAAAACCATTAAAATAACATTTAATAATGTTACGCGCGATCAACTTCAATGTGAAAAAGCACTTTAAAAAGGAGCAAAGAAAAAACAAGAAGCTCAGCAAAATACTTGAAATTCCAAGAAAGAAAAGAAAATACGAAAAGAAAAAGAAATCCAGCAGCCAATTTGAAAAAGATCTCAGCTTACAAGATGAAATGGGGAGCACGTGTCATCATCTCATTCGATACGTACCGTAAAGTCTAGGAAAAGGGCCAAGAAGTAAAAAAAAATAAAGAAAAGGGCAGGATAAATTGGGAAAAGAGAAAAGCAAAGGAAGAAGGTCGTCCGGGTCGTTTTCATTATCATCCATCACATCCAATTACGACGACGTTCACCTTTAAATCAGATGGAACGAAAGAAGACTAGAGTCGACGAGTGTGGATGTGGAGGTGCGACTGTCGTTTGATTCTAGTCACGTGATCCAAGATTGAACACAATCCGCGCGGGCAGAAATCGATCAGGAGAAAATATACAAAACCACACGCGACTCCTTCTCTTACGCTTCTTGTTGACGCTAACATATTTCACGTTTTTTTCCTTTCTCCGTTGCATGAATACCTAACGAGTATTTATTCGAGGACGTGTACTTGAGTGCCGTTGTCAAATGACCAGCAAACCTAGAGGCAGTCGAGGTCACTCGCTCGGTAGTCAGCGCGCGGCAGGACACTCGGACTCGAGTTAGAGATGAAATACGACTTGCTCGAGGGGTTGGTCAACGCCAATTTTTCAGCGCCGCCAACGATTTATGACGAGTAGGGCGGACGTGGATATGTCTGTCCGAAAAGAAGTCGGCAACTAGCGAGTTTTGGTGGTCGGATTTAGTTGGGCGAGTGCGAAAGGATGTTAGAGGATGAAGGGTGAGGGTGCTATACGCAAGAACAGAACGACACCCGCCCAGCAAGCGAATAATTTTATATTAGCGCGGCTTCACTGCCTCGCCGCTCCGGGCTTGTGCATTGTGGAACGTTCGGGGAACGCAATGATCCTCGTGACCGTCCACCGAAAGAATACCAGATGAACAAATATAGATCCTCCAACCCATTCCCGTCTACCATAACCATCCCACACAAACAAACACGCAAGCAAAAAACCTCGGTATACCAACATTCCATTTCTAGTATTTTCCAAAATCTAATTTTTTTTCTCCCTTCAATTCCATTTATTTTTTTTCTCAGCGTGAAACGAGTAATTGGATTTTTTGCATGTTAAATGTTAAAATAAATATTAAATACTGTGATATATTTAAAATAGAATCATTATTAAAAGCAATTCCTTAAAGCAAATTTATTTTTATTATCCACTTCTTTTTTCTGCTTTAATTTTTTACATTAAGACAAATTGCACCTCCATTAAGAAAACATTAAGATGGGAAAAGAGAGTCATCAACTACAATGCAAAGCTCATCGATATATTTAAGTAAAAAAGAAAATTAAAAAAAACTTATGGGTGAAAAAGGATAAAAATCAACATTGAAAATAATTATGGAAGTAAAAAAAGCACTTTAAAGTGAGTCGAGTATCGAAATTTCAGGTGAAACAGGTGTCGCAAATTGGCGTCTTATGACGTTACACCAAAAGGTTATTATTACGATTATTCCAAAACAATTCTAGGTTTTTATTTGAAAATGGTTCTAAGAAATAAAAAAATTTTTTTAGTCTTTTATTTTTATAAAAGAAAAAAAAAGGTAAAATGCACACTATAGAGAGAAGGAAAAGTTTATAAATTATTCGTTCGTTGCTCAGGTGCACTTGGCGTTCGCTTGGAAAATTACAATTTACAGCGAATACTAGTACAACGAAAACCGCCCACAAGAAAAGGAAAAAATAAAAAACACAAAAAAATTTTTAAGGCGTCGTCGCAAAAACTTAAATTTCAATCACTATAAAATTTAACAAAACGTCGACCATAAAGAATGATAAAGAAAACCATCCATTTATAAAGGTGTGGTTTCCCATCCCTACTCCATCTTTTGCTAATCCATGATGCATTGAAAATGACGGCTTGATTTTCTCCTTTATATGTTTTTATATTTTCTTTAAAAATATATAAAAATTAAAAAAATATTGCCACCCATGAAAGCGCGTAAAGCATTAAATTTCGTCGCTTTCACACATTAATAGCTAAACATCGACTAATTTATTTATTAACCAAATATCGATTTGTTTTCGTATGGCTATGAATACTTGAACGGAGCATGCGTCGTATACTGTTTAGTGAAATTCCAGGTCGAAATGAGGTCACTCGTTCTCTCCTTCCACCGTATCCCGGAGGTCAGTCCTGACCGATTAAAGGTCCGTGGCCTGAGGATCTTTTCCCAGAGGATCCTTCCCGCCATAAATTAGTTGTGTACAAGCGTGGAGCAGTTGCAAGGAAAAGGAGGTGAGTTGCGGTCGAAGGACTCGTGCGCCAATCTCAGTAAAGCATCGGACCATTACCGAAGGTGGCCAGAACCGATTTCGTTGTAATGAATTCTGTAATTAAAACCCATTTAAATTTCTTTTTTTCTGTTCAACATCGATTGTTGTGTCGAGAAAAGAAACTAAGAGACTTTTCGGCCCGCAATTTATTTCACTTGACCTCGACTTCTTTGGACAGTAGCGATATTTGTCTATCCCGATCAAAATGTCATAAGCCCCATTTGCATTTTTCTTATTACTATTCAGTTATTTTCATATTCTTCGCCTTATGAACCCGGTTGAATATGAATTCATCTTTGACCCCACCCCTACCTTCATCACTCGAGATCATAAACTGGCGACACCGTGGAAAAGAAAATTGGTTTCATATAACGACCTCTTAGGCGCAGTCCTAATACGCGTCACACGATCTCCTTATGACGTCATTAACCCGTGCAAAGTGAGGGTACGCGAGAAAGACGCGGGCGAACGCTTAAGGGTGCATGAGAAGCCTAATGGGATGAAACGCTTTCCTTGTAAACCGTCGTTCACACGTCAAATGTAAGAAGTACCGTAAATAGCTAAAAAAAAAAAAAAAAAATAAAAATAATAATAATAATCCAGTGACTGAAACGACAGAAGTCATTTCTGGCAAAAAAGGACTGATCGAGAGGAAGAAAAGAGACGGAACGAACCGAGACTTTGTGTTGCTTCGTTTCCGTTTTCTCTTCTTGTCAATTCTGCGATAACACAGTTGCAATCAAGAAGCAAAAGAGCGCGAAAAAACCTCCCAACAGTGCACCTCTAAGAAGTCGACGAACAATACGATTCCTTGCGGGCGACTGCTTTCTCTCACTGCGCATCGCTGACTTCCTTAAAGGGGGGATGCTGCGGAAGGAAGGAAAAAGGGTTGACCTCACTTCGCCTACCCCTGGCCTTTTTTACCAATCGCGCATGCGTGATAAGCCAAAGTCGCTTCTAGGGCTCACCCTCGTGCGACAAATTCACTCGCACTGATGGAATGGACCGGAAAAGAAGACGAGGTCCATTATGCATCAGTTCACCTGTAGACGAATTCCTTTAAGTAAATAAAACGTCTGGTTGAACTTAGTAAAAAATAAAAAATATAAAAAAATATATAAAATGATTTGGTAATGAAATTCGATAGTAATTTTACTAATAGCGATAAACAATGGGTAATAAGTTTTTAGAATGTGATAAGAAATAGAAGAAAACGATTAAAATAATGTCGGCACTTGATCTGCACCTCTGGTTATTGACATTAGTCACGCAAAGTGTTTGCATCTGATGGATATTCGTGCTAACCTCAATTGGCCTAAACCACGATAGTCGTGGCTTAGGCCAATTGAGAACCAATCACGTGGGGAATTAATGAAATTTTAACGGATGAAAATTGCAGGTTTAGCGGACAGTTATTGATAAAATATAAAGGGGGGGGGTGAAGAAATGAGCTTCTCCCCCCTCTCATGAACACCTGGCCGCTAACACGAGTTGATGATTAACTCGATTTAACTTAGCGGCTCGCGATCAATTTCGCTTTATTATTTTTTTTTACTTTTTTAATTTGCTAAAACTATGTACGCATTAGATCCCCCAAGAATTTTTCTTTTTTATATTTTCCCCCCGTCGAGTTTGTTTTTTTAATACTTGGTCGGTATACAGCGACATCATAAATGGCAGGTAATAATGGAAAAATGGACGGGTAATTAAGCATTAACGGATAATGACAAACAAAAGAAAATTTGTCGAATAAAATAAAAAATACAAAGAACTTGAGAAGACAATCAAAATATTAAAAAAATTCAATTGTCGACTTGATTAGATTAATTAATTTTAGAAGTTTTGTGGTTTGGTTTTATTTAAATTGCAATTTCTGGTTTACGAATGAAGACATTAAATTGCGAGCACAAATTGGTGTTAAGTGTTGTTATCCAATAAAAGTATAAATGGATATTCTTAGTTTTGTTAAAAAGATTTTTCTCTTGGTATACGGACAATATACAATTTCGGGGATAACAAACGTATCAAGCGTGACATTAAATTCGAATTAAACGTTACGTGTAAAATGATTTTAGTCCTTGAAATAAACGTGAAACGCAATACCGAAATAAAGTATTAAATTTGCATAACGAAACATCAATTAAAAGCATTTTGAAATAGACCCAAAATCCCAACAGGTGACACAATAACACAAATGAATAATCTCATTTCCAAGCTTTAAACTCGTGTTAACAATTTGTTCCTTTTCCACTCTTAACTTTCGAGTGATTACAAAACGACCTCGACTTTGATTCAATTAAACAAATTCAATTCTCAAACTAATTAACGCTCCCGCACACCAGCAACCAATGCACCGCTTCGTTCTCAAAACTCAACTTCACTTTAAAAAAATTTTCTATTCTTTTCCTCTCCACCACTAAGCAACTTTACTTTAATAAAAGCAACCAATTTAAAACTGAAGTCCTCGGTTGGAAAAGGTGTAATTAATTGACCAGCACAAAGAGCCTCTTGGCAATTAACCGAGACGACACACGCACTTGACCATCGCGTACGTTTCACCGCAATTCCTTAAGAGAAAATCAAAATTGTTTTTTAAATATCACGTTTGAGTTGAGTTGGCAATTAACACGCAATATTAACTGGAAAAAAATTTAAAAAGGATTAATAACTCGTAACAAGAGGAACATCAAATGCGAAAATTGGAATTAAAAAGATGAGAAGGAAAAAAATTAATTAAAGTGAGAGATAATGAAGATGTTTTAATCTCACTCAAGACGCTCACCAAGGGTCAGCCAAGTGCCCAAGTGTATCGTTTATGACACCAATGAATTCGCCCTCGATCAAGTCGAAAGATTCCAAAACTGACGTATTAATTAACGTGACGCTCACTAATTGACTTGTGGCAAAAAGGTGAACGAAACTGTAATAAATTGCATCCAGCAAAATTCTTGTTATATCTTCCATAATATCGACAAAGGGGAATGTAAAAAAAGGGGAAATTTTAGTGTATTAAAGCGAGGATGATTTGTTCGTTAGTTTAAGGTGTCGCCATCTGTCGCGACCATTTGACGCTTACATCGGCCATCGACCTGTCAGTAGGATGCTCGCCTTTCTTCTTGTCGAGTGGGTACGCGTGCAAACAGCGCGTGCTTATCGTTCGAAAAGAGAATTCGCTACAATTAGATCGGCCCCACCCTACACTACCTATAAATTGTGTTTTTCTTTCCCCCCCATTTTCTTCCAATCTTCTCCTCCATTCATTTTCACACGTTTTTTTTTTCATTTTGCAATTTCTCTTTACCCTTTAAAAAAATGCAAAGGAAATTTTTTTTTCGTTTTAATTTGTCAATAAGTGGGTGGGAAGGAGATTAATTTATTGCTGGACATTCGATCGATTGGTGCAACGTGTATATAAATATCGATTGTCCGAGAAGATATTGCGCAGTTGAGAAAGGCTCAGGTGAAAGCTACGCCGAGAGGGTGGGGCAGTTGTTGGGTGACCGCGGTCGCGCGCGTGCAATTACGCGCGCCTCTCATGCTTCGTCCAGAGAACCATGCGGTCGAGAGGTGGACTCTCCGGTGTTGAGATTACCGTCGTTACCCGAGATGTCACGTGACCTCGGCTCAGGTCACCAACGCTAATTAACGATCTAAGGTCGCGCGTTGGCGCAAAGCTGAGGCTTCTTCGCTTTTCCTCCATCTACTTTCCACGCGAACGTGTTTGCTGCCGCCTCGCTTGCACCGATCCACATTCACCCTTTTATACGGCCGTAAAGTCACGTATTAAATTTTTGAAGGAGTAAAGAGAAAAAAAAAATGGAAAATTCGTCTCTAATTAGTACGTATCGAAAATCCAAAACTCAATTTTTCTATATCGATTTCACAACGTTAACTAAGGATTTCATTTTATTTACTCGTCTTACCCTTTAATTTTTATAAATTGTTTTTTTTCTCTTTAATTTCGCTTTAAACCGACTCAGATTCCACTAGTAAAAGGCGCAAGCCCGTAGCACACATTCCACTATATTCCGAGTGTAGCAAGGGCGGCAAACAGTAATAAAAACGCGCTCTGCAGGGTAAAACGCCATGACTGAATTTTTGGCATTCTTTAGCCTTTTGCTGAGCAAAAGGGGTTGAGACGACAAAAAAAATCGATCGCTTCGACAAACTGGAGTCGAAAATCTCCGGGTTTTGTTGAATAAAATCTCTTTTGATTATCTGTCCACATCAGACTCCATTGTTGAGTCGCATTCGCCTCCTCCTTTCCATGTCATCAACGGCTATTTTGCGTGCATGGACAAATCAATAGACGAGTAATCGATTTCCAGTTGGAGGGGGACGCAAGGACGAAGCAAAGAGGACCAAGGAAGCGCGAACAAATCTCTCCTTATCCACAACCACTTCTTCTTCAGAATTGCGAGAATGACGCGCCAAAGAAAAAAGAAAGAGTCAGCAGTCTGAAGATACCGTCTTTTCGCTTGAAATCAGACAAATTTTACGAAAATATAAGTCATCGAAAAGAGAAAATATAAATTTACATGACGGCTGAGTTCAGCTTATTTTCATTCTTTTCCAATATAAATTTACAACAAGGTGAATTGGATACGAAGAAAAAACGAGTAGCTGAATGATGGATGGTGTACAAGAGAAAGGAGATTTGCATAAATTGATGTTTATTTTTTTCAAGTTTGATTTTTATTATTTTTGCTTTTTGTGTTTGAAAAATAAAGTTAATTTTTTATTAGAAGAAGCAGATGTGGGGTGTTGTTGGTGAGGGCAATGGTCAAGAGGGACTTTTCCTCGACCATCGACCGGGTTGAGGTAATTGCGTCATAAACCGGTGGCACCGCACTCGTGACGTTTTCAATCTCGGCTAACACACTTTACCGTCATAGAAAAGTGGTGAAGGGAGTGTCGCGAGTTGCTATGGAAACGATTTCAAGACGTTTTTGACAAGCGCAAAAGATTGAACACTAATAAGAAAGT
Organism: Henia vesuviana; assembly: GCA_034696185.1. NCBI lineage: Eukaryota > Metazoa > Arthropoda > Chilopoda > Geophilomorpha > Dignathodontidae > Henia > Henia vesuviana. The sequence continues at coordinate 17,735 of JAQFZU010000050.1, forward strand.
GAAACTCACAATTTCCTATCGACACCTCGTTAAATTTCACGAGTGCTGCTGAACTCGATTCGAAATGGAGCGAGAAAAAATTGTAACTCGTCATCGACGCTATTTTAAATTTTTTTTATCTTCTTACTAATTTAGATACAATTCATCGAGACAGAATTGTCGAATTTTCGAACCCTTATATAATAAAAAATAGCATAGTTTTGGCAAGATTTCCAAAGTGTAAGCAATTCAAACTGTACTTTCATTTCATCATTTTTCACAAAGAAGAAACTCTTTAATGATGATAAGAAGACAGTTGCTTGGCTATGCTCCATTATTTTCAGTTGAATTCATTTAAGGGGAGTAGAAAAAAAAATCATAACAAATTGCAAAACTAAACTTCCTTTTGTTTCTTATCTAATTAATTTGAAAACCTTTTTCATCACCTCGAAAATGAAAAAAAAATCGAAATAAAAAAATTCGAAATTTGAAAATTAAAAAAAAAATTAAAATTTTAATTACCTTTTAATCCTTAATAAAAACCAATTCATTTAGTTTTCAATTTCCCATGTGAGAAAAAAAAATTCCCGAGTTTATCGAAATTTGATTTACTGACATTTTTTTTATTTAATTAATAATGAGAAGAGATTTCGTATACAGATAATCTTTATTTCCTCGAAATCTAATGGAAACTAAACCTAATAACATGAACATTTAACATTTTCCCTTTTTCTTTTATCGGATGCCTTCAATCCATTCAAATTATGCACACATCAAATAACATGAGTTATGCAGGAAAGCAAAAGTTGGGGGAGCTTTTCTTTCATCCTACTAGAAACTGAAATATGCTCATCTTTCAAAATCTCAATCTTCCATCCACCTCCTCTCAATCAATAAATAAAATTAAAAAAGCATTTTTCTTTTTTTTATTAACAGTTCATCAACCTCTAATACCCGTCCATGTTTGTTTGCATTCTTTGATATTGTCGAGAATTAAAAGCACTCGCATTAAAAAAAATCATTTATAAGATAAAAAAAATAACTTCACTTTGCGTGTTAATTCCTTTTGAATCTCTTCACATCGTTTGAGAAATGAGAAGTGAGGGATAAATCTGATCCAAATGGGCGGAAGAAGGAAGCTGATTTTACTGTGTGCATCTCTAATTAAACAGAAATTATTTTCTCTTTTTCCCACACTTAAAACTTCCTCACTCGTGTTGTTTCTCCTTAACACGTACATATCGATTGGCAGAAAGAAAAAGACTAGGATTAAATTCCAAGTATCCTTTCCACCCGAACAAACTACCAACCAATCAAGCGATGAAAATCAACGCACAACTTTAACTGCCACTCGCTTTGATATACACTCAATAAAAAAGAAGGAAAAAATAAGGGGATCAAGAACGGACCAACAAAAAAAACGAAAGGGAAAATCCATTCAACTTGTAACTTTGTTTTTATCTGTCACTCGATTGTGTTGATACGTATATATAGGTGAGAAACGAAGAAAACGGTAGTTTTGTGGTTTACACAGATCGTTTCGGACAAACTATAGAGTGTAATCGTTTTGTTTCTGGTCGTGTAATCTCCTCTTGCCCATAGCCTAAAGAATGGGACAAAGTATCGTAAAACAAAGAAGCTTAAAAACATAGGCAAAAGGTGAGGCAAAAAGAAATGGAATTCTCTTTCTTCAGTTCCATGCACCAATTCCAATATTCCACGTGACGCACTGCATAGAAAAAGAGGACTCAAGTAAAATATTGAGTTTCACTAGTGAATGATATTGAGCTCACTCTTCAAACACCTGCTCCGTGAAGAAAGAATGAGAGAAAAGCAAAGCGATAACTTATTCACTTTAATATATACATACAGATATGGGATATCCTTCGTCTAAGTTTCTGCTATATAAACATTTCTTCTTAAATTGTTGAAGACGAATAAAAAAAAAATTGTAATTGCATTTTATAAATAGCATAAGCAGTTGGTTTTGGATACAATTTTTTTTAATATGTAGAAATGAAAAAAAAAATTGAAAGAAAAGTAATGATGATGTTCTCGTTGATGTATTTTGAGTTTCCATGGAATGAAAGTAGAAGAAGCTTAATTCAAAACAAAGAAGTGTTTTCTTGAATAATTTATGAATGTTTTATGAGAGAGGTAAACAAAAGATTTCATTTGAATAGTAGATATCGTTGACTCGTTTACAACCTCATCAAATATAGATTTGATTTGGGTTTTATGAGAAAATGGGCCTGGTTTCACCTCTTTTTTTCCATTCCCAGTTTTATATTAGTTCATAAAAGAAAATCAAACGACATGAAATTCAACATCCAACGGTAAAATATCATTAAAAATTCATATCCATATATAAAGAGAAAACAATAAAAACCCAGAAGAATAACAATAATAACTTTAATAATTATTTTAATTACAAATAAATAATAAAATATAAACAAGTTAATAGTAAAAAAAAAGTTTCTTATTTTTTCTTCCATTTCCACACCACATAACACTGATGGGAGATGGCTGCCAAAAACAAGAAGTAGAGTCCTGATAAGACTTGCGGGGGCGTTGGCATGACACAATCATCTCGGAGTAGATGGGAAGGGGGCGCCGATAACGGGGTGAGGGGTGACGGGCTAAGGGAACGCCAAAAGCAGCGGCGCGTCTCACTGTTCGGGCATCAGATTGCACGAGAGGATCGAGGTGTGTAGAGAGCGAAACAAAGGTATAGAGGGTGTTGTAGAAGAGAGTTAAAGAATCGAGCATGTTAGGCTGAGGTAACTGTCGCGAGGAGTCACGCTTTCGCGCACGCGCTGACAGCCGTGGATGACGAGCCCTTAAACGGCCTCCTTGAATCATCTGTTGTAATATAAAATGTTGCTTGAAATATTAGAGAACATTGCAAACTGCAAAATTTCATATATATTTTCAGTTTTCGAGTTTAAAGCAAATATTTACAGCTCAAAACTATAAATCTATTTTTCTATTTTTGAAGACTACAAATATTTAATATTTATAGCATTTCTAGAATTATGTTACTAAATTAAAAAAAAAAATTAATTTATAGGCACAATAAATGAATATATGATCATCTTTAATATAGTTTTGCTTAACTATAATTCACATCTTTACGAGTCCTGAGGGAGACTAAATAATTGCTAACGCGTAAGATATGGGATCTTTATAACTTTCCTGAGAAGTTTCGTTATCGAACGAGCCATTGTGAATCTGAGAGATGCAAGCACATTAAGTAAACAACCATAAAGGGGTATTTGGTTTGTTTACAATAGTTTAACACGACACATTTTGTCAAATACTCTTATAAGATGTAGGACATGTTATAAAGTTTGCAACTGCCCCTCTATATACATTCAGATATATATTCATTTATTCACTCTATTGTAGCTTCAGTGGGTGCTATATTTCATCTGGTTTTTCTTAACTTTAACCCTAGAAAATATAATAATAATATTCCTCAAAGTTGTAAAACCCCTGGCTTCTGGCTACATTTTCATATTTTCTTTAGTCTCCTACTAAGATTAAAAATTATGGGCAGTTTGAGATTTGAAACGAAGAGAGAGAAAGAAATATATAAGAAGGGAGAGAGAAAGACCTTTACTATCATTTCTTTCATTGCCACGAGAGAAAAAAATAATAATTAAGGAGTGGGAAGGGAATTAATTTTGTGTCTGGAATGAATATGAAAATTGAAAATTATTACCGCTTGCGTGTGCCTACCTCAGCACTAATCCTCTCGTCTTTCTTTGCCAAATGGGACAAGAGACTCAAAATCTAATCCTACAATGCACTTAATGTTTTCATAATGAAAGGAGGATTCAGGCTCGCCGAAACCAACTATTAAAGAGTAGTAAAAAGAAAAAAAAAGAAAAAGAAATAACTTGAAAATTCACTACTTAAGTTTAAATTCGAAAAAAGTAACTTAATGACAACCGTTATTTTATATTATAAGTTGAGAATAAAAAAGTTTTTTAAAATCTAATAAAAAATTTTAAAGAATCTTATTTCATTTTTCAATTAAATTTAAAAAAAAATAACCTCGCATTCTTCGATTCTGTCAAAAATATCATTGGAGAAATATTTAATAATGAAAAAAGATAAAACGGTAGTATCTGCTTCAATGCTTAAAAAAATATCGGTAAATGAATCAGAGTATGGTCTCGCTATTTGTAGAAGCGAGCCTAACAAATCTGACAGGGAAAAGCTCGATCTAATATCACTTGTTGAAAAAACCGTCATCTTGCTTTCTTCAACTCTGCTCAACATCCTTTAGCAATTGCAAAAACGCGCACTGCGCTTTGCAATATGGGGATCAGTAAAAGACTGGCTGTTAGACGAACCGATATCTGGTAGCGGACCAAGCACGAGGATGGATAAAGAGGATCCCAGGGGTAAAAGAAGCTCTTCGATTCGAGTGTGAGCATCATCTTGCGCTGACCTTCTTTTCCTCATTTCACCTCGGCTTTAATCAAGCATCAAGATGCTCTGCACCTCATGTTTATTGTGTACTCTTGCAAATTACACGAGTTTGATTCTCATCTTATTGCCTTTCCCTCTCGTCGTCAAGGGATTGCTTCGTATGAGGAAAAAAGATTAAATCCAAGAAAAAAAATATAAATAAATAAAAAAAGGAAAAAAAAAATAATCAAAAGAATGTTGTTTTTCTTGGTTGCTTTTAGCTGACTCATTTTTCAAATAAATTTTTCAACGCAAAATAACCGTCAAAACATTCCCTTTCGTATAAAACCTTAGAAAAATTAAATTATCGTGAAAATCATATACATCAATAGCTGGTGGAATCAATAATTTATACCGAAAACATGTGATAGGCTTATTGAATAGCTATCTGATTTCGGTCGTATTCGGGGGAACGCTGGAACAAACCACTGTTACAGAATGCGTTTGATCGTACGAGTATTCAGTGACCCAAAAGCCGATTGGTTCGTTTGCAAAATTCTATCAATCTGTCCATAATCAGGACTAGTATCAACGGTTACGACTACAATGGTACGAATCTAACAGAACCTCATTACGCATGACGGTGAATGTCAAACAAGCACAAAGACTTCGGAGAGGGAGTAAGTTTGAAACGAAATTCCAACCACGAGTGATCCCCTTAATCAGCACAATCAGATGATTGTATCGACTGAATTCACATGCCTAGACGTAAACTGACTAATTGAAGTCGACACAATAAATTTCTAGCCACTGGAGAAAATGATGATCAAATGCCTTTCTCATCCATTTTATTTACGCGAACAGTACTTTGACAACAATCGACTCTGATATTATGATTTATTTGTCTGCAAAAGTCATTGTGATTGGTTTGCAGCAGCAGCTTTTGTTTGGTTTCTTTTTCATTTCTAGAGGCAGTCGAGACTAAGTCAAATAGAAAATGCGAGGAATTATTTTCAGAAAATTGCTTGTTTTAAATGTTTATTAGGTAACTTGATTCGAGTAAAAACCACATTAAGTTTAATTTAAATGTTGAATTGAGAAATAAAAAGCGCCGATTTTAAACACTCTACATTAAATCGTCAAAAATGTAATGAAATTTCATTTTTAAGCAAACCATTTTGTTAAGAAGCCGTAAGCATTTATAAACTCGCATTTTCAAAATGCCTGCTGATAATGCAGCGAGCAATATTTCAAAGTTAAAATTAAGATATTTAAAATTCAAAAGAACCGAAAAATGCAAATCTAGTTTTTAAATTTTTCTCACCGAGGAACACCTTAATATCCACATCACCATTTTAATTGGTTTAAAGTGAAATAAAAACTTAACAAACGGCAATAAAATTTCCATAAAATAATCCTTAAGTAAACAGTTGTTTATGAAGAAGTAATTTATACTTGGGAATTAACTGTAATTTGCTTCTTTTCCTGTTGAAAGAATAAAAATATTTTCATTTTTATCGAGTGAATTTAAACTGATATCGAATCATGAACTCCAACGATGGCACAAACAAAAACAAATAATTCAAGTAAGTCCATGGTTTGGCACGCTAAAGGCGTAGGAGTTTGGCATCCGAATCCGACACTTTAATCAGTCGGGATAACGTGTGCTCGGATCTGGTTCGGAGCCAAGTATAGACATGAGATTTCATTTTCAGTGGTGCCGAGTTTGTTCTTTGTAACCACAGGTGGTCTTTATCTCTTCCAATATCGAACATCACCTCTCAACTTTTATGAACGTAAAAAGCGAATCGTTTACTTTTAAAAAACAAGACATACACAAGTTGCAATCTAAACACGTATTAAAGTCAAAAATAAAATCACCAATTTTCAGCTTACAGGAAATTGTCACACATAAAGAACGGGAAAATTTGATCGAGATTGAAAGAAAAGTTTTAGATTGAAACTCGTCTTTTTTTGGTGCGATGAAATGCAAAGTTTTTTTTTGTCTTTTGTTTAACGCACTAAACACTTTTGGGTTCGTGAAATGAATATGAAATCTTTCGAGACATTCACAAAGAAAGAAAAATAATAAAAAAAAAAATTTCAAACTTCTTTAGTGGCAGGCAAAGCTTTTTCTCATTCCACCAGAGTCGACACGAAAGAATAAGAAAAATTGAATCAAAGAGAAATTGCACCTTTACCCACAACCCACACTCGGTGCACGTAAATTTCAATCTTAGAACGACACACTACTCACATCAAAGTCAGTTTCCGTTTTTCATCGGTCACAGGTGGATTTCAATTTCCCCCTTCTCGTCTCACCTCGATCCCCCGTCTCGCACCTGCGCGAGAACGAGAAAGAGGGATAAAATTCCATCCCGAACAAAGACTAAACTGATTGATCAAGAAAAATTACATTCTTCTAACCCACATACAATTCATTTCAAAATTTACATCTCCAATTTAAAATTTCTCAATTTTTATACTTTTTTTCCTTATAATCCCACCATTATAATTACGTTAGCTTCTTGCATTTGCCATCAAATTAAAATTCGTGTAATTAAACATTTTTCTTTTGCCTTTTTTTTTTACTTCTTTTCATTTTCTCTTTTTACAGACTCAATGCCATGATTAAAGGTGTTGAACCTTACGGATTTCACGTGGTTAACGTGGGTCTTCATGCAGCTGTCACTGCCCTTTTCACGTACATAGAAGTGGCCATTGTTCGATGGAATTTTGAAACGGCTCTTTACGGAGGTCTTCTCTTCGCTACACATCCAATTCATACGGAAGCGGTAAATTTTCATACACTTTATTATTGTATTCAATTTCAATGCACATTCAATTTCACACTTTAAGCAATAAATATTTAACAATATAATAATGATAATGGATTTCTTTTAACTCCAGTTTAACCATTAGAATTTCATTACTTACTTCGAAATTAATTTTCATGCTATTTCCATGTAAAATTTAATCGCAAAGAAAAGCATTTTTTTAAATGAAGAAAAAATTCTAAAACTAAAAAAAAAAAATAAAAAAAAATTTTTCTCGATAAGACTGAAACGTTGCGAATGTTTAACATTTTTATTTTATTTCCTACAATTTTATTGACAAATTGTTGTTTTTCTGAATATTACGAACCTTTAAAACGACCATTTTTTTGCAAAACGCAGCTAAAGAACATATCATCTTTACTAGACTAGAAACCGGGGGACAAGAAAGGAGAAAGAATTAAGAGGAGAAAAAAGGTTATGAGAAGGGGGGAATTTGATTGACGAGACTGATTCAGTTGGACAGGAAAGATGAAAGAGGAAAAGTCAGCCGTGTGTCCCCATTGCGCGCTTTTTGGCGTTCGTTTATGGGCAGAAAATTGCCCAGGGATCGCGTTCTTGGCGTCCGCCCCAAACATCAACTGAGTTCGACGCCCCCTCATTTAACACGTAATGACGTCAGCACTTTTCGACACTGGAGTGTTTTTTCCAGCTCCACTTTCCCATACATCACCATAGGTCATCGTTGAAGCGTGTTGCGCCATTTATTCGTCTGTCTGATGAGGGCAGACGTGCACAAGTTAAAATTATTCGCTGCAAGTTGCATTTTATTTAATTCGCAAACGAGCTACATAATCAATTGTGTCAAAATGTTTCATAAGCCATGCTTTGGCGTGATTAGGAGGAGTGAAGAGGCAACACCCTTTCTTCCTCCATTTACTTCCGCCCTTCACTTGTCACGTACGAATGAAAACCACTGCTACAGATTGAGTTTCGAATGAGGAAATCGGTCGCCGACATTCAAATTGAGATGTTTACACTCGGATGGCAGAATGTTGAGCAGGAGAATCTTCGGTAACCTCCCCATTGCGTGTTCACACACCTGCTCCAATGTGGTTGTTAGTCGAGTTTCCACGTTTGCCATTTCCGTCCACTCTCTGTCAGCAAACCAGCGGTGAGAGTGGAAAAGAGGAATGGTGAAGTTAGGGTGGGATTAGTGCAAGAACTGGTCACGCGAACAGTTCATTAATCACGCCATCAAGACCATCACCTAACCCCTCTCGGTAAAGACTCGAGGCAGATGGTGTTTCTCTCGCCAGGGTTTCACACAAATGACACGCGATGTCGCTTCAAAGCAGTTGCAAAAAATGTTTATTTTAATATTTTTAAAAATTAAATAAAAGTATGGATTTTTTTATTGGTTAATTTGCCTACGGTTTAAAACTTTACTTTTTAATATTTGCTTTTAAATTCTTTTTATTTTTAACCCAACCATGGACTAGAGGAAGCTATTTAATCTAATTTCCATCGTTAGCCCATAGCTTTTTTCTTTTCGATAAAAAAGAAATAAATGTAAAGTTGAATTTAACTCGCAGAAGGTTTGGCAATAACGCGATTTGTTTTTTGTATATATAAAACGCATGTGTAGACAATCTTTCTTCAAAAATAAATTTTAAAAATAACAATTTTCGTACGAAAAGCAACCCCTGCAAGACTCGGTGTATGGCAATGCAGCATTGCAGAGAAAACTGAATTTGTTGTTAAAGGGGTCAAAATAGTGCGAATTGTGGAAATCGAACGCGAACAAGATTTTTGGTCTCGAGTGTTTTGTTTACTCTCGTTTGGAAATAAAAAACAAGTGGTTGCACAACGGGGTGCTTTCTATCTGCGCCTTCTGTTTCTGACATCAATGGTTGCTACTCAGCAGAAACGGAAAAGTGAAGATTGATCACCACTGTTACTGTCAACCAAACAAAAACATAACCAGACGAACCAACTAATAAAAGAAATTTACTGAAAAAAAATGAAAAACCTAAAACTAACGAGACATGTTGTAATTTATTGTACGAGAACAGCAGAAAAACTTATTTGAGAAATTTCTATTTTCAAAAAAAATTATAAATTGTACTTGATTTCGATTAAAAATTTATTGAGGTTACTGCTAACGAATTAACACCATCAGAAAATCAATTATTTAATAAGTTGAATTTTTTAAATGTTTTTCAGAAAACAGCTTCTAGTGCATTCCAATTTTGAACCTTTAACAGGAATGAGGGCAAATGATAAGCAGTAATTCCCATAAGCTTTGTTTACCCAAAAGCTGTTTGTTATGAAATATTCAACATTTATCATAGTTGGCAGGAAATTAAGCAACTATAATCAAATAAAACAGCCCAGACTATTTTGTTTGCAAATTTGAATAATCAATTCCTTTTCATCAAATTGCTGAACTCGAGCTGTTTTCTGTTTAAATAGAAACATCACTATTATGAGTCTCTTTTTAGCATTAAAATTAAAATACTGAAATAGCAAAAAATTTGTTAACTTTGTTTACCAACCCTTTACCGCACCTTTAAAATAATATACTGTAAATTAATTCACTTCGATTTTTATATTATTTTATCGATCCGCATATTTTAGATATCAAACATTTGCACCTCTTTGGTCATTTTAAACAGTTGATGTGTAAGTGGATGAAGGTTAAAAGAGTTGTCGTTGTCGTTTGGCAAAGCGCCAGAGTGCCCCTACCTGTAGCCGGTATTGCTCTCCCGTTAATCCCCTTGCAAATTACTTTCACCTTGGGTAATTGTGCTTAGGATACACAAAAATTAGCCAACTCATCATTCCCCTTTTTCCTCGCCACAAACCCACCACTTACTGTCATTGGGAGTAGAAAAAAGTAGAAATTTTCCCTCCCCCAGAAGTTACCTTTCCCACGTTTCCCTTCCTCTGTAATCGCATAGTAGAGACTCCATCCTTCTCTACAACTACTAAAACACAACCAAGATACTTTTTTCTTTTCTCCAATCCTATAATTGTATACCAAACTGACATTTATTTCTTTCACCAGGTGGCTGGAATTGTTGGACGAGCTGATGTATTGACTGGCCTTTTACTTCTATTGTCATTTCTATCGTACACCAGGTAAGCGAACGATGCGAAATTATTATTTTCTATTATTTCTTAAATTACATAACCACTTCACGAAACGCGCACTTGCCAATTACTTGAAACAGAAATTGTGGCTGGCGAGTCCTGGGTGACAGAACGTACGCTGGGGCATCTTACAACTGTTCCCTAGACGACTCTCGCCGAATCGTGATTGATATGTGACCTAAAGGTTTGGTTAAAGCAAGTAATGTATAATGGCGTGTGTGTACGATTCTACGTCTTTGGCTGGGACAATGAAGAAAACTTAGCACCTAAGGGCTATCAAAGCACGTGCTTGGCACACGAACCCAGATTTCGGGGTGTGGGTTGAATGAGGTTGGGGTGATACGAGGTTAGAACGAGGAGATAGGGTAAGACAGACGTAAAGGAGAGGGCCGCATTATGATAGTCCCATAAAACTACGTTGGTATAGTTGGAATTCCCTATGGAAATGTTGTTCAACCGCCCGCTGACAAGCCCCAGCGACATCTCACGACCTTATCGCGAGCTCCGAGGGATTTGGGAAAAGTAAAAGTAAAAAAAGAAATTGAACCAAAGCAGAAAATATCGATAAAACAATTCCGTATATCAATTACTCAAACTTCGATCTATTTTCTTCTTGGATTTGTCAAATTTTCTTTAGCAAAAAAGTCGTTCGATCATCTGTTATACACTATAACATAATCCGCGGTTCTTATCACATTTCTTTGCGACATAAAAAAAAGAAAAAGTTTGTGACTGGTGTCAGTAGAGAACCTTGAGGTTTTGGCTTCTTATCTTATGTCATCCCTATTGTAAAAATGGTCAGCACGCGATGGATTGTGGGATACTCCCTACGGTCAAAGTTGATGGCTCAATTCCAATGCTCGGAAATTCCCTTTCCCTCCGCATAGAGCCCGAACTCTTCGCACTATGAATTATGTAGGAGAGAACGTGAAACGCCAAATACCGCACAAACGCCCGATCATCGGCTGCCAGACCACGTACGAGTCCAATGGTCATATCAACAAAAGGCATTTCAAATCAGCAACGATTATCAACCCATCAATCAAAGCACGAGTCGTATCAATTGGATTGGAGGTATAATAATAAAAAGTTATGCCATGCATTTATCGTCAATGAGAATATTATTAGAAACTTTTGGTGTTGCTTCTTCGAGTGAAATATGAGTTCGAGAGACAGAGAAAGAGGCCGTCAATCTTGGCGAGAAAGGTAAAAGCAACCATTATTCAATCAAAAATGCATACAGAAGCGATTTTAGGTACATCACAAATAAATAAAAAGTATAGCGATACGAAATAAAATTTAAATCGTAAAAAATAACGATAAACGACGGAAAACGCCTCTTAGAAAATATTACGCTTTGATGACGAGGCTAAATGTGATATACAAAACAAATTAAAAAAACAAAAAAAATAAAAGTTCAATAGGAAACCATGCAATAAAAAGATTAAGAAAAAAAGTATACAAAGAATTAAAGAAAAGGAAGGAAAAGATCAAAGCAAAAATATCACACAAAAGAAAACTGATGGAGAAAAACGGACCCCCAAAAACATTTTTTTCTTTCTTATCTGATATTTGGATTGGAGCCAAAAGGACTGCCAAAGCAGATTACAAAAAAATATATTTATGAAAATAAAAGAAATGAAAGAAAAAATAGTTATAAAAGAAATTATTTTTAAAATAAAAAACAAAAGTTAAAAAAACATTAAAAAAAATTGTCAGTTGTCAATAATAGAATAGCCAAATACTTAGTTAAAAGATGAGAAAAGAATAATAATTTGAAAAAGTTATTAAATAGCAACTTTAAAAGGTCGTAGTTTTAAGCTCATATCGAAACTGATTAGAAAACGAGCGTTGGCATTATCGTTAAGCGCACGTCACTCATTCACAGATCAAAATTGGTTAATTCCCACTTTAACTTGCTTCTAAACACATTTCAATTCCATTTTAAATCGAGCCAATAACTCGTACACATCATTAAAGCTCCCCTTCTCTCCCGGTTTATCCTCCACTCCATTTCACGTCTGTGGCAGGTGACTTGAACATCAAACAGCCAAACCCTGTTCAATCCATTTTAACCCCTTTTAACTCGTTTAGTTGAAACAAAATGCTCAGGCAAATTGCACTCATTTTTCCGCCCTGTGATCCATAAAGCAACCGCTACTAGGCCGACTAATAGCGCAAAAGTGTTAGTAACGCGACATTATACGAATCAAAACGGCACAAGCGAGTGACATATTCACTACACGCCCCACTTGCCGCTTTCCTCTTATTAATGCCACGTTTAGACACTAATACGGTCACCATACATTGACCGTAGTCCACTGTATATATTATGGCGATCACTAAAACGAGGCTCAGCCCACATTGCGTGTGCGTCATAAAAGCAAAGGAATTTTACTTCTTTTGAGATGACCGTAAAATCAGCTTAATACGGATTAAAGTATAACGACTTAAAGATGATTTTTTTTAACTTGGAAATTTTCGTTTCGCCGCAAGTGATATTTATTTCAAAAATTAACTCTCTTCGTTGACTCGGTTTAGAAACCGCATTTCCAAACCAATGACAACAACGAATCTACTGCTAAGTTGGTTTAATTCGTTGTGTAATAGTTGCACTTGTGTTGTGATTAAAAAGCCCCAGAAATGCGGATAAAATTTCATTCCTGTTCGAAACTTCGACTTCAATTTTAAAACTAGAATATTCATTTCCGTTTTTGAGAAAAATAAAAAAAAGAAAATAATAATAAAAAAAACTATTTACTATCTTTATAACATCTGCCAGAATTTCAATTTTTTTGGCAAAATAAACTTAAAATGCAATTTCCGATTTATTTTTCTTGAATAAGTCAGAAAGAAATACAGAAAGTGAAAAGCGAGTGTTCAATACGAAAAGGCCTAAACCTTTGTTTGTTGTTTGCGAAATAGGAATAAAGCAAAGCAATAAAGTTAGTTGGGTTTCTAGCAAAAGTGTTGCGTGTGTTTCATTTCACTTCTTTTCTCTTTTTGTTTTCTTGCCAGATTGAAATTTCTCGCCGCTTGAGTCTCGCTCCGTTGCGCTCCGTCTGCGTTCTGTCAAAACTGGCGAAATGTGACAGGCCTAACTTCCCGTTCATTCTCGAAAAGAAACTTTATTCTTTATTTAAAACAAACAGAATAGTAGAAAAAACAAATTACCAACAGTCACGAAAACCTCTTGGATAAATAAAAATTTAGACTCTTAAAATTATTTTTATTGTCATAAAACTTGATGGAAGATGTATAAAATAATGATAATGAGTAAAATGAGTTACATCCAACTTATCGATCGCAGGTGAATGCCTGCAACAAAGAAAAAAGAAACGATCACAAATAACAAACAAGTTGGGCTCACAACCCATAATTCAATTCGAGGAAAATAACGTAACCACTTAACGTAGATTCAATAACGAAATATTACATTTGTCAAAAACATTGATCCAAAAATCATTTATTACATATTTAAATTTATTTTAAAAAAGGAATTTTTATACAATATCAGAAAATAAACGAAATCGATTAAATTTTTCAATTTCTTACACGTATTTAAAAACAAAAAAAAATTTTTTTAAAGGAAATAAGATGGAATGGCGAGAGAAATGAGTAAAGTGTTTGTTCGTTTCTGCTGTCAGACGAATAGATATTGGGGAGAAGAGAGAAAGAGAGGGAGAAAGAGAGAAGGCGATGGGATGAGGTTGGCGGATTTGCACTTAACAAGGCAAGAAAAGCGTTTTGATGGGCGCCCACAGACTCGAGCATTTTTCCACAAAATTCACCTTCAACACATATTCTCAAAGTATAATGGATGCGTCAAAGAAGAAGCTTTTATAAGTTTTACAAAAGCCGCATAATTCCAAAACGTAGCAACTTCGCTGAAAAAGTGTGATCGATTCGGAAATAAATATTATAAAATGATTCAAAAGGGGAAAAAATTTGTAAAGTCATGAAGTGTGTTTAAACATAAAGCAACTCGATGAATTCAAATTGAAGTTGGAAAGAAAAAAGAAAAAAAACAAAAAGGCATTTTCAAGAGGCCCTGTGATTGCAACGAAGGGGCGTTTGCATTAATGGAAACACGGCGTCTTATCACACAAGCACGTGCTGTGTGCTGAGACAAGTAATTGCCTTACGAGCGAAGCCTTAATGGGGAGGGTTGGCTAAATTCGAAAGTAATATCTCTCTCGACCATGCAAGAAATATAGACCGAGTGTGCACACATACTCATACACACACATGCAGCTATTCATTTATATATTCAACTCGCAAACCGTTAGTCGTTGCCATAAATCCTCCGTTATACCAAATTTCCTCACTTTCTTGTACTTGCAACGACTATAAAAAGAAGTCAATAACTTGTTTAATGACTCAACAAGTGATTCTTTCTCTGACCATTTACGTCGAACATATAAATCATTTCTATTTGTCCACGCCTCATGTGGAATAAATTGAAAATTTTTCTAACATTTTTTTATTTATTTCTTTTCACTTTTTTTTTACAACATGTAAACTGCTAACTGCAGTATCGGGTCAACATACGAATGGGAAATTTAGCCGGCGATGTTTAAATGGAAAGTTATTTTTTTCTCTTTTCTTTTCGGTTTAATACACTCGCAGTGGATTTTGAACACGATGCCTTTTGCCTTGCCACATCATCATCTTTGCGCACGCAAAAAAACTGCCTCGGAATATTTATCTCGGTCTCCCCCATTTTATAGCTCAACGCAACAAGCTCCCCGACCGCTGCTTCCCTGCACCGTCTACGTGCTTGGCAGTGAAAGCACCCGCAAAACAGGAAAATGCATCTGGGCAACATGGGGTGGGCTATTTGTTGAGAAGTCCCTTGCAAGGTGGACGTAAACGCAGTTCACACAATGAATCAAGAGAAGGGGAGGGTGGGCGAGGGGGTCTCCAGAGAAATTCCTTCACAACTCTCAACAAAAATGGCCGCCTACGCAATTATCGAACAAAGCAATCGCAAACGTCGACATGTTGCTATACACTACGAAATAATGACTACGAAAAAGAAGAAAGTACGTCGTGCAGAGCGTTTTGCACTTTAATTTTATTTTCTTAGCGCTTAGTTAGCCCATGCGCGAGGAAAGTGTAGTAGAATGGAACGTTGAGTGGTTCCCATGTGAACCCCCTGCGCGTTAAAAAGGGAGATACGGACGACACTCTGGGACATCTTATACGTCGTTTTATGATTGCTCGGGGTGCAATACCCTTTTATCCCTAGCTTCGTTATCCCGCGTTTGCCACTGCGCTATAAAAAAAGGAAAAGATCGACTTTGAAATTCAATTGGCATCAAATACCCCCCGCGAAACGTGCGCACCTAAAGCAGACTGGGATTTGCATCTCGTGCCAAAGAATTCCGCCATCGTTTCTACCCCATGCGGTTTCTCACGATCCTAACTTCGGCCTCAAATTTCTTCTATATTTTTCTTTTTCTCTTTTTCGTGTCATTAGTGACCTTCGAAAAGAAAAAAATTGATTGAAAAAATATAAAAATGTCAGTTCAATTAAAAGTGCAACTTGGAGAAAATAAACCAATTAAGGTTAAAGTATTGGCAAAGTTTCGAAAAAAGAAACTGAAAAAAAAATAATAGGGGCAATTAATCCAATTTTACTTACATTTTCAAGTCTTGTGAGAAATTTAACGTTATTTAATATCATCACTGAATTTTTATTTTTGTAGCTAGTAAAAAGTCATAAATTGCTAATTCATTCCAAACACGTTGAGGGCGGATGGTGCCAATCAAAATTCACACCACATGGCCGTCTTACATGTGTATAAATTGGTCGAGTATCCAGTGTGTTGTGTCGAGACAGTCGAATAAAATTTGTGAAAGGAATCGTGCGAGTGGAAAGCTGGTTGCGCCAACACAGATTTGAAATAAATTGCATTGCGAGTGCTTGGCGCCCATACTAATATACAATCAATGTGTGGAATACAACGAGCAACAACAAACTGCAGAAGCGCATTAGTAGCTTATTTTAGCTTATTACGAGCACATAAAACAAGCTATTGATGCTTAATCCGGCAGTTGTTGGGATCACAATCACCACATCTGCTTTCACAAGAGTAGCGCTGAATTTGCAAATCCTTAATCTTTTAAGATGAACACGAAAGATATATTAATGCAAAATTGCACAGTCATGTTTGAAACGCACCGTGGGAATGTTTAAAGATGGCCTTAATAATAAATGTAAATTACAATTTAAAACTTTTATTTTATTATAAAATTAAAGATGTATACAAGTATTATAAAAGTAATTGAAAAATAGTGACCACAAAATAGAAAAAAATTATATGTTATTTCAATTAATGCATTAAACATATGTCAACATTTCTTGAAGAATTTATCATCAACTAAAACGTCATGTCGACGGGGTGAACACTCGAGAGACATGTTTTCAAAACAAGCAAATCATTAATAAATAAATTTAAATAATAGCGAGACAGAAACAAATTCAACCGACATTATATTTATGGCAAATCATGTATTGCATATTTACAAAATAAGGTTTAGAAATGTGACTTGCAAAAAAAAAAAAATTGTGAATGCCTGTTCTTCCTTACTTTTATTTATTTCCTCGATAGTGACAATTAAAATGTACAACTACAACAAACTGAAGTTGTACATTACGTTTAATGCTGACTGCAACTCGTGTTTCATTGAAAAGTGACCGTGTATTTTTTCTTTTTATTTTCTCCTTCCACTTTAGGGCCATCCACAACTCACAGCAAACAAGCGAGTGTGACATGAGTCGAGGAACCATATGGCTAATTACCAGTCTCGTGCTGGCTACTGGCGCCATGTTAGCTAAGGAACATGGAGTCACTGTTTTAGGCATTGTTCTCTGCTACGATTTTTACGCTTCCAAGAAGGGACTTCGAAAGTAAGGATTACTCAATTTCTTTCTAATTACAGCCTTTTTTTCCAGTATCACTTAAAAGAAAGTAAATGAGGTGAAAAAATGGGAAAAAATGTGGCGGCAGCTTGTTGAGATATTCGCATCAGTCAACTCATTCCCAAAGTGTTTTGTGTTTTGAGGTTGGAGTTGTCGGGTGCAACGTTACATCCATCTTTTACCTCTTTTTTCTCGCGTGCAATTAAAATGTCACGCTAAACTAACGAGTCCCCGAGTAATTTTGGCGGGAAAAAGCGGTGCCACGACACCCGTGCTCAAATTCATTATCTTCTCTTGAGCTGATACACAACATTAATTCCTAGTTAACAAACATTACTACTTTGGCAAGGCAATGGCCCCCACTTCCTTAAACTTTTCTTTAAAAAAGAAACACATAAAAAAAATAAAAGAAAAAGAAATTTGAAGAGGAAAAGGAGGATTAAAACGTTCTTGTCGCCTATTAAAATAATTTTTTAAGAATTATTTCTTTTTTTATTTTTCCAACTGAAAGAAAGAAAAAGAAAAGAATTTGGTTTGTTTGTAAGTGCCTCTGTGGGGAATAAATTGGCTTTGAACAAAGTAGCCTTTTTATTTTATCTATCGAAAGATAAAAACTAAACTGTTTTCAAAAGAAAAGAAAAAGAAATAAAACATAAAAAATGCATTTTCACTACTAAGGGATAAGCAAACAGTTCACTTCTAATTCCGTTACAACTTGAAACGAATACACAAAACAATTCTCACGTGATATGAATCACAATTCGATCCGATCTAAAAAGTAAGTGTAAAAACAAACATTTGCCATTCCAAAAATAACCAATCAATTCCATCAATGACGATAAATATTTATCACATTTGAAAGCTAATTCAAATTTATTAATTTCAAAAAATTCAATAAAAATTTCACGGACTTCAGTAATATCAATAAAAGGTTATTTATTTCATTTTTTATTTTTCAATGAGTCCTATATCTCGTTAAAGCCGAGGGGTCTTGAAATGATGTGACCGAAGAGTCAATAACACGCACCAAGTAACTTATATGTCAGTGCGTATGTGCATGCTCATCAATACAAGACACGGACAAGCTTTCAACCTCGTCCTCATCTGATCGATTGTGTTGACAGACTGAGGATAGTAGCGATCAATAATATAAAAAAAATTATAATAATAAAAAAAGATGCCCCGATTCAGACGCTGGACTTGGGCATGAAGTCCATTGATCTTATTTCTTCATCCCGGCAAAAAGAACGACTCGCTTCCGTGGGCCGTGAGCCTTCAAAGTCAGTAGCAAATCCCTCTTACACTGCAGTGCCACGCTGGCCTGAACTGTAAACAAAACTAAACCCCAAAGTATTTACTCAGTGATATTGCAAATCGTGTCAAAATAGAATCCCTCATTCCGTATTCCGTCTCCATATTTCCACGGATAGGTCAATAAGAATAAATGAAGACGAATTGCAATGAATTATTTGTTCCACAGTAGCCAACTGTTTGCTTTAAATCGAAGTTTTTATTTGACACACAATTTATTATTATGGGTTAGTTGAAAAGCAGGAAATTATTCGTCACGGTCCAAATCTAATCCCACTTTAGACCGCGGTTGTAAAATTCAACTTTAATGGTTTATGAATATTAAAGCTACTAAGTTTCTCTGACAGAATGGATGGTTTAGTGAACTGTGCGCCAGTATCGTGTCGTATGATTATAAAATTAATGATTAATACTGTACGCATAATTTCCTTACGGACATTGACGTTTCTTAAATCGATCTAAAATAATTTTACTTATTTATTTTAAGTTTCCTTAAAAATTTTAAAGGTTTAAAGCGATCTCTATTTTAACTATTTGTCCTCGTAAAGCGAAAAATTATATATTTAAAGCTTCAATATTTAAAAATTAATAAATTATAATTAAGTTAAAACATTTATTAATTTAAATTAAATTTCAGTTGGAAATTTAATTCAGTCGACAGTTAGAAAATGAGAATATGAAACAAATGTTTATGCCGCTTGCCCTTTGCCATCGTTTAACGAGTTAAACAGAGCCTGTAAACAAGATCAGAGACCAGCGAAACCCATTTTTTTCTTGCTTAGAGCTGTAAAAAAATTTTATGTCGATACTCGCACTTAACTTCTCTCAACCACGTCTTACTAAATACACTTCAGACAAATAAAATAGCGAGTGTTGTATAAAACGCTCAGTTAAATTTACAACGATGAAAACTTGTTTTTAAAAAAATTGTGTAAAATTATTTAAAGCACTTGGCAGAATTAATTTAGATACAAGTTTTCTTTTGGTTTTAAATCGCTTAATTAATTAATTCACTCATAAACAGTAATTATTAACTGCCTCATATCGTATTAGACTCATTAAACCGCTGATTAATTACGACGAAGGCACAGCTCGCATTATATACTCAATTTTTACTTTTAAAACTCTTTATTCGGCATCGTATAAACCACCGTTTTCGTTTCCGAAGCTCAACCGCTGAAGAAATTCACTCGTCACTGTGATACTCTGCGCTCGCTATTCACCGTAAAAAGAGTTTTAGTAGGGTAGGAGGAAGAGCAGATCTAATTGAATTTTTGAACGCCATGATCTTTAATTAGGGAGGAATAAAATTTATTACTCCATCTTGCTACCAATGGTCTTGATTATAGGACATCGCATATGGCGCCAGTGCGCGGCGACGCCATCTGACGCTCAATAAGCGAAATCCAATCCTATCATTGTAAAGAGAAGGATTGGAAGAAATGGGATTGAGGGGTGGTGTGTTGTTTGTCATTCGTTTCCCATCCTCTCGTCCTCCTCCCTAGTTTGCTGCAGATTATTTCACGTGACCCTTACGTAGCACAAGACCCACCATCTGCGACCCACGTTCGAGCTAATTAGAGCCAACTTTCTTCGCATCAAAAGAGCAATTTTCTTGACGGATCAGAGCTTGAGGGAGATCGAAGATGAATACAAAAGAAATAGACCGTCTGGGAATGGGAAAGTGTAGATAGGAAAAGGATTTTTGCAAGTTGGATGTGTGTGTGTGTGTGCGATGGAAAGAGCATTAAATAAACACCTATTCCCAAATTCCCACCTTTTCTTCATCTCCCATCCGATTCGAGGGACTAGCTCTCTGAAAGCTAGTCTTTCATGGGAGAGGCTTTGTAGTTCTATCGATGGTAGCAAGTGAGAGGATTGAGCTTTGGGATAGGGTCACGTGACACCAGACCCCGAAATACTAGACTTAAAAAAATAAAGAATAAAACTTGAAGTAGTTCTCATCCCAACTGAAATTCCCTTTAGGGTGCAGTAATCAAATTGAGTGCATCAACCAAACCTACCTTCTCTTTTTTTTTACCTGCGACCAGGTTGAAGACGCCCAACTTCAAATTAATCTCATTGAAATGAAAACGGCCGAATTAGTTGGTAGATAAAAGCTAGTGCTTTGATTGGTTGCCGAAAAGGATCATTGGATTAGGCCGACATTATTTCTTTTCCTTCCGAGAAATGAAATCTGTAATCAAAAAGCAAAGCGGATTTTACAAAAAAAATATGAATACATCACGTGAATGAAATATAAAATTAAACGATGCGTCATTATGGACTTTACTTTTACTTTTATTTTCATTCATCATTAATAGTGGAAATGATTAAAACGGAATGAAAAAAAATCTTTTTTTTTAATGCGGATAATATTTAATATTTTGTTTTCGAGAACGAATTGAAATGATTACTTTTTTTTTTTTTTATAAATTTAAAAAATAAAATTGAAAAAAATGAATTTTTCTTTTTTCAAACAAAAAATCAATATATTTTCAATGAGAAAAAAAAATTCTTTTTTCATTTTGATGCAAATAATTGTCAAAAAAATAAGATATTGAATTATTTCATACATTTTTTTAAAAATTTAATTTCAGATTTGTCGATTTCCAGCATTTGAACAAAGATCAAGTGAATTTAATCAAGCGCAGTTTGACCATCATATCAATGGTAAGTTAACAGTATTTCCACCTTTAATTTTTACTAATTAAGTTTAGCGCATTATCTGCATTTCGGTCTCCCTCAATTCTTTGACCCATCAATTCGTAATAAATTGCACGTCGGTGGCAACTTAATTAAGATTCACGCGGTCGGTGAATTCGGACACACCCAACCGTGCGGCCAACAACACCCCTTGGGAATGCGGGACCTTTTTCAACCTCGTTACAATCACATATTTTTTCATTCTTTCAAAAACTTTTCCTCTTCTCAAGTCCAACCCCCGTACTTAATTCTCACCATAAAAAAAATCCACCGTCTTATTATGGGTGCCTTAAGGAGTGTTTCATTAAAGCGAAGTAGATGCGAGGGCGCGCACTCATATAAAGAAGACTCACGGCGCGCGCCTAATTCGATTACACGACAACACGCATCGAGTGAAAATTCATCAAGAACCAGTGCATTTCCATGCCGACTTCGACCGAGGAAATATTGCTCCGTTTGAAAAGTCAAAAAGAAATTGTTTTCTTAATTAGCAGAACCGACATGACCAATTAACGTAATCCAATCAAAGGTTGCAACGAACGTCAACGAATAAACCAAGGAAACAGATACAAATCTCAAAGTGCCAATTAAACAGGAGTAAAATGGCAACAACAGACGTCACTACGATAGGAAAAATAGGCGAAAACTGCTCGTCGTTCTGCTCGTGTATATTTTAAACTCTCCCACAAATCCTCGCCCCTTCGCTTTTAATAGCGCTTTAATTTCCCCTCATTAATATAAACACCACCTTTGAGGAAAAGCGAAATGTAACTTGCACAACATAAATTACCCGCAACTAACTTACTTTGCCTTCAGTATTCATGAAATTTCCCAACAAACTGCCAATCAATGTTATTGTCATTTAGACTAAATTACTCGCTGTGGGATGCATCTTTTTTTATTTATTTTTTTCATTTTGTTTTCTATATATGGGATTAATTTTTTTCTTTTCTCCTTTTTTAAATCATTTTTTTTATATTTCAATTAAGGTAACTCTTGTCTGCTCCTCCGTCTATAAATTCTTTTTTTGCATTTATGATTTTTTTAAGCAATTATGACAAAGTTCCTTCGAGCAAATATCCTAAGATTAAATTCAAGCGATAAAAAAAGATAAATTTTAAAGTAAAAAAAAAGAGACAAATTGAATGAGGTAAATATACACATTTTCAACTTTTCTTTTAAATTAGATAATTTTAACGAGAAAGTAGTTCATTAAAATTTTATCATTTGAATCAATAGTTCACACGCCAAGCCTTTGCTTATGGTAATAAGATTAATTCATATTTGGTGAGAGTAATTTAATTACAAGTTGTTTGTGCATTTCTGACGCTCCCGATTCAATATTCATGGAGTTGTTTATCTACATTTTTTTCTTCCCGATCGTGTAGTGACATTTATTTAATGCACATTCTTAATTAAGTGGCGGCTTCGTTTAAAAGTTTAAAAGAAAAATTTCAACAACACAGCAGTAAAGCAAAAAGTGTCAATGTTTACGTGCTGACTAAAGAGGAAAAAGTCGCGTGTCCATTAATGATTCAGTGTTTACCCGGTGTCGAATTTAAAAGTAAAAATTTTACTTGATCAACAAGTTGTAGACACCTTAATGCAAATAGCCTTAAACAATTCGCAAATAATGTTTCATTTACCCGCAAGAGGCAACATAATGGAGCATTTCTACGTTATGTAAGGGATCCTCGCGAGTACTTAATCTTGCCATATTCGAAACTTATGACATGTCGTTTTTTTCCCTTAAGTCATTTATCTTTTCAAATATGAAAAATAAAGTCATCTGCATTTCTTCATTCGAATACGTGAAGGGGGGAAAGCAGTGGCGCAGTCAGTCGGTCGCCATTGCAATCAGCTAAACCCTACGACAGCAGCGCCAACTTTTCCGATTCAATTCGCATCTCGTGGTGTTGGTGGCGCCTCCCTGAACGCCCGGTATTTTCCATTTGAATAATGTTCGACTCCCACCCCTGCACCTTCCCGACATCCTCCGCCAAGGCGATCGATGGCCCCGAAGGGATCCGCGCCCAACGTTTGCGGCTCATTCGCAGGCGCGGGGGATTAAGGGGGCACGAACACCGAATTCCCGTCCCGTTCTCTTCTTTTTTTTATTTCAAATCTTGAATCTTCTTTCGAGTAAGTCACATGGAAAATGTCCTATTTAAAAAAGTTATTTTTTTAAATAAAATATTTAAAAAATTAAATAAAGAAATCTTTAGAAAAGGACGAATGAGAAGATACGCGATGGCGATAAGAGGGATGAAATGATGGGAAGATCAAAAGATACTTAACAAAAAAGTCAAAATTAAAAGTTTTATTTAATAATTATAAAAAATATTAATCAGCAGAAAAGTCAAATAATTTCAGTTTGGTTTTAATCTATCCGAAGCCATTGTAGAGATTAGATTTAGCTCGAAGGTTAAATTTGGTCATTAAAGTGGCTTCATTGATTTTTGTTGAAATTCAATTTGATAATGGAATTTTGTTGACTTTTATGGTGACTAAAATTGAAATACAGCCGCATATTTCAATCTAATTATGAATGTCGAAACTAAAATTTTTTTTTGCTTTGAAAAAATAAGTAAACAAAAAAATTTAGAAAAAAAAGAAATATCGAAAGAAGCTCCGCCCGAATGAAAAAGCGCGGCTGCACTCATGACAAGAATGTTTAATGTTTTGACATTATCTTAATCTTAACGTTGTGTTTATATGAAAAGAGGATAAAAAATGAAATGTAGGAAGATGCACTTTTATATATTACTTTACTATGATCAAATTTTCCATTTCGAGATTAAGTTTGACAAAGATGAAATAACGTTGCATCATTTAAATAATGAATATAAATTTAACAGGAATAAAAACTGGATCGAAAGAATTATAAATACAGCAACAGCAAAATAAACTCGTATCTTAATAAAAGTAACACGAACGTCAAAATTGGCGAGTAAATAAAGTCACAATTGTCAACTGGTTTGACCAATACGCGACTTGATTGCGACCACAAATTGTCACGAGTGAAACGCAAACATGGAAATATCTCAAGAGAGAATGCGGTAACTCGCAAATATTTGAAGGAATTATTTTTGAAAAGCAAAAAAAATAGAAGATTTATATAATTGATGCGAACTGAAATGACTTCGAATCGCGGACGAGTCGAGCTCGTATCAAGATGCAAATCCGTCTTAATGATCATTAATAAAATGAAACGGGAGTAAAAGGAAGACGAAAAAATTGGTTTCGCTTTTCACAAACACCACGGAAATCTCATGCGAAAAAGGAAATAAAAGGAAATTAAGAGATTCTCTATTACGGAAATAAAAAAGCAAAAAAAAAAATCTTAAAAAATTGACATTTAAAATTCCAATATTTACATTAAGCAAGGCGAGTCTAAAACTGCCGCTTTTATTATATACAAAGATGTAAAGAGAAAATGGTAAAGGCGCGCTGTGCAGTCCATCAAGACCGTAAATTGCTGTGAGCAACGATATCGTCTCTTTATCTTATATATAGGTCAAAGATAACCCTTTCTCTCCCCTTTGCTGTTTTCAAGTAATTTCATTCCGCAACACTCGAGACTGAAGTGTAAAAGAGGGTAAAAATTCAACATTAAACTGCCTAAAATGATCGTCATCTTACTTTTACGGCACGTGTTTTGTAACGCAGAAAGATAAAATAAGAGCAGAAAGGTTCGAGATAAACTACATTATTAATGAAAGATTTAATTGAAATTGAATTTTATTATTATTTATTCACATCGGGATCAAATATTTCGGTGTATTGATTCAAAGCTTGAAATTACGAGTGACATTTCAACGCTAGTCAATATTGATGGAGTGCAAATGTACGATTTATCGATTACGACATTGTGGTTTAAGTCAGCGACTTGGCTTTATAATTCATTTTTGCACTCGTCATTGCACGACATGTGTTTGACACAATCATACGTTACATTTCTCTTCCTTATGGTAATGATCTAAGGTAAGAGGGATGGAAAAAATTCCAATTTATAGTCGAATCGACTATAAAAGTGAAAAAATGGCTTAAAAGTAGATGTTTATCGAATGCTCACAGCTTCTTTAAATTGAATCCCGGATAATTTATTTTTACTCTTAAAATATTATGCGTAGAATGTCCAATTTTAAGTGGAATATAAATTCTGGTGCACATGACTTTTGTCATATTTGTGTTCAAAGGAGGTAAGAAATAGATTAAAATTACTATTTTAAAGGGAAGGATACAAGTAAATGTAACTAGAAATCGCAAAGATTTCACCTTAAATTTCACCTTATTGTAAGCTTTTAATCTTTATTTCCATTTGATAAATAAATCTTAGGCCATAAATAA
The DNA here is from genome assembly GCA_034696185.1 of Henia vesuviana. NCBI lineage: Eukaryota > Metazoa > Arthropoda > Chilopoda > Geophilomorpha > Dignathodontidae > Henia > Henia vesuviana. The sequence goes on from JAQFZU010000050.1 coordinate 43,358, forward strand.
TAAGGTAATTACGTGAAAACTATCTTTTCATTTATATTAATCTACGAGATTAAGTTAAAACTTTTCGAAAACATTTGTGAATCTTTTTCATAATCGAAATTTGTTTTTATTTTGCAATTAAAAAACAAACGATATTTCATTTCTTCCACTTTTTTCTTCCGTGCAAAACCTCGTAATTATTATTTTGAATTTTGAATTTAAATAAAATCTTTTAGTTAAAATAACATAAATTAGAATGATATTTTGCTTTGATTTTTCTCCAAATTAATTCTGTTTAATAAGAAATAATTAATAAGTTGAGAAAAATAAATTACTTTTAAGATTACATATGTAATTTTAAAATTCTTTTCGTATAAAAGTATTATCGATCGTATTTCGCAATGCACGACTAAGACAATTTCAAAATTTTACATAAATATTAAAATAACGCTATTGAAAATTCGTTTTATTTTTATCTCCGCAGGTTGCGTTTCTTCTCGGCTTCCGTATGTCTATGCTGAATGGAGCTTTACCACGTTTTTCCGAACAAGACAATCCAGCTTCTTTCAGTCCACACCCTATGATCAGGTAATGCAATTCACACGCCTTAGGTAACACATTCTCTATTCAACGCCTCCAAATAAAAAAAACAAAAATAAAAAATACATGACCACCTATCGATCGATATCGGTCATTAACAGCAATTTGTTTACATTGCTTCGTAATTACCAAACATCTAAAGAAAAACAGGTTGCTACTCCGATCCAATCTATCTATATTTCCTTTACACCGCAATAAATATTTATTTAATGAAAAAAATTCGCTTTGGAGAATAGAAGAAAAATGTCTCCCGGTGTAATAAAAAAAGAAGAATGGAACGATATTGCTCCAAATATTCGTATGAAACGAACAATGACATTGTAAATTCAGTGGTGAATAATTAAAAAGGAAAAGTGTGAGAACGAAGAATCGCGTTTGACAAGGCGAGCAAATGACTGTCACACAAAAGTGCCAATGACGTCAAACTTTCTCATGTCGCTCACATTGGCCCGTTCAAGTGTGAGCATCGACTTGCCAAGTTTAATTATAGCTGCTCTAATTGTGTTTGGGAAACAGATTTTGCTTCTTAGACACCGCCACGTTTTTCTAAGCACATGGCAAACTAATTTCGTTGCAACATTTATCCTCCTTAATTACAAATCTGTCATCTTAAATTCTCACTCTATTTATACCTTCCGGACTCACCCCGTAAATTATTTCCATAACTTTTATTATAATAGCATAATTAGATAAATTTTAATTTGATATTTTCTTTTTTTTTTCTTTCTTAGGCTACTCACCTATTCTTATCTACTCGTGTTTAATGCGTGGCTCATGCTCGCACCTGTCAATTTATCCTACGATTGGCAGATGGGTAGCATCCCCCTTCTCCATAGTTTTTCTGATATTCGCAACCTGTCAACGGCAATTTTTTTCTTTACACTCGTAGCACTGATTAGACGTGCCATTGTAGCTGAAAGACTGTGTTCGGAAAAAGTAAGTTTTTGCTTTTAAAGATTCTTTTGCAATTTTTAAACTTCAAAATTAGAATAAATAAATAAAATGAATAATTGTAAAAGTCTGCTTAATCGATCCAATTTGCAAATTAATTCGTTTAAAAGCCTTAGTAATCAGTCAAGGTTGTGACACGGTCAATTTGCCTATATCAAAACACGCATCTATTCATTTTATTGGCAGTTTTACCTCGACTTATGGCTTAATCAATCCGAAAGAATCGTGTAATTAAAATATTCATAGTTCCGCGCAATAAAATGAACAAAAGGTTATTAAAAATGACTTGAAACATTCATTTTTAAAATTTAAAAAAAAAATTAAGTAAGAAAAAGCAGTTGGAGTTAAAGATTTGAAAAATCCTAATTACCGAACCCTCATTAACCGTTGGAAAAATTCATCAAACTGGAATCTTTCCACTTCATTAAAGGTTATTTCAACCTCCAACGATACCCAATATTCTTTCATTTCCTGCACGTTCATTTGATTAACTTCAAATTTGATTGCAGGGAGACCGTAATGGACGAGCCATGATACTAGCAATGTTATTCCTCGTCGTCCCTTTCCTTCCCGCATCGAATTTATTTTTCAGCGTTGGTTTTGTGGTCGCCGAACGGGTTCTGTATGTCCCTAGGTAAGGAATAATTGATATTTCATTTAGTTGCGGAGAAGTTTAATCCTAGCATTTGAGCACTTGCATTTCGAGTACTCTTATTAACGTCGCGTATGTATAAATAGATTCTTTTCTATTAAGCTGCGGCCCAGATTACGTACTTAAGTAATCACTGAAAGAGACATTGATGAGAAACCCGTTTTATGCCCTTGATAAAGTCTAAACTCAAGAATGTTTGTATCCCCCGAGAATCCCTCGAAAGGTAATGCAAAGCCTGGAGAGCTTCGAAATTCATTAGGCAAATGAAGATAGAGGAAGAGAAGCAATTGGAGAGGCGGGCCAACTGCGGCATTCGTTCGGGGACTGATCGGGTATCAGGTTGGCTCAGGTTACATCGCAGGGAGAAGGCAGCGAGAGGGTGGCCGATTCAGCTTTCAAATCAATGTTTCCTCACGTTCTAAATTTATTCTATCCAAATGCCGACGAGAATTCCGTGGAGGATCAAACGTCAACTTGCGCTAATAATGCAAACATCAAAGTTCACTGCCTCCTTCAGGCCCTTCTCGTTACATTAACGGTGTTTCTTTTTTTAAGTAACACATGTTATTTCAATTGATAGACTGATTTTCAAACGCAAAATGAAAGCTTAGAAAATAGAAATTTTTTTAAAAAGACAAAAAAATCTGAGAAAACAGCAAGAGAAAGATCACGTGCATGGGGTGTGTTGGATTGTACGGTCGATTTGAGTTTAACGTGAGTCTTCGCTCAAGACCTCCAGCACCACATCCCTTTTCCCTTCATCTAACTACCTCTTCTCAAGCCCCTTTCTGTCTTTTAAGGTCAAATTAATCTCTCGCTATCTCTCCCTGGAGAAAAACACAATGAAAAATTGAGGAGATGAGCTAAAGAACACGGGAACGAAAAAACAAAAAGGACCAAACCTTAACCAAGCCAACCGTTCTTCTCGCCTTAAAAAAATTATCTTTTATCCTTTTCCACCACAATCTTGAGTTTCTTTAAAAAAATTATTTAGGTGTTGGTTTAATGATGGAAAATGTGGGAGAACAATACAGTTCAGTTCTCTCTATCATACGAAATTTTTTTGTTGCATTTCAAAAACTTCGACATTAGTGGGAAAAGAAAACCACAGTTGATTAAGCAACTCAATCTCCCATCGGTGCATTAACTGTGAAGTCAACAAAAACAAAACTGAACAACAAATTAAATTTAACGAAGCCGCTCATTAGACCTTTCATTTTACCATGCTATAAATTTCGAAATTTTAATCTCCAACTGGGAATTTATGTTGAAAATTCTAATTTTTCAAGCGACGACTAATAATTATCAAATTTCAAATTAACTCAAAATATTATAAATTTTTACTTTTTTTTTAAATAGAAAAAGTTTTAATTACAGAAAATATCGAATATTAACTTAAATATTAAAAAAATATTGCATTTGGGATTTTGCAGCTAGAAATTGAACAATTGTAGTTTTCTCCTCTTTATCCGTTCGCCGAATTCCACTTTAGGGCGAAGAAATTCATCAAAAATTTTCTCGACAGCTGCCATCTTTGGAAGAACGTATTAAGAAAATGTTTTCTCTCTTTTCCTGGTACGTGTAAATCACTGAACGATAGCTCACACGTAAAAACGAGTTGGGAATGGTTTTTTTCTTACACACCATGGAAAAAAAAATTGACAAAATCCAATGCGCGAGTCAAAAGCTCCGCCTGAATACGATGAAATGCGACTTCACTGCAAAACAAGGACGTTACATCGAACAAGGAAAAATAATACGATTTTCCTTGACATGGAAGTGACAAAAATATAAAATTATTTTTTTTATAAAACTCAATATAGAAAAATTCTCACAATAGAATTTATTGTGAATTTAACATGCGAATAACTTTTATCACTAATTTTATTTTATTTTTCTTGACTTCAACTCTTGTCGCATTTTCTCCATATTTTTTGTGAGAGAAATAAATGCAATTTTATTTCTTCCTCAGCTCGGAAAATGCAATTATATCAAGTGGATATAAATTGAATTCTTTGTTGTCACATAACTGTTTCTACCTTTATATTGTTTTATGTTTTGAGTAATCCAAAAAAATTTTTCAAAAAGAAAAAACTTTATAAATGTTGGAAGCTTTCAACTTTGAAAAATTAGGTGGGGAGTAAAATTTCGCCATGTTTAGCAAGGTCAAAAAGGTTAGTGGCTTTTAGAGAGTAAAAAAACTCACGTATCTACACGTGCATAGGATTTGCTCATAATTTAATTCATTATTCACGCGTCTGGCATACGCAGTTTTGCTAAAACTTTTAGTTTGTTGAGCAACTCTTAAAATCCAAAAGTCGGGTTCTACATCATCATCATTACGAGCCTTTGGAATGTTAAGATGGCCGCTTCACTGTGAAAAGAAAAGCAATTTTTTAAAACTCCCTAAAGGATCCCTTTTGAGTATGTGTGGAATTCGAAATTTGATTAACACCTAAACTACAAACCAGAAATTTTTTTAATGTAAACTTAACGTTTTACTATTTTATTATTTATTAAATAAAATATACATGAAGCAAAGCGAAGCGGAATAAATGAATTTTCTACTTTAATTTTTAAAAAATATAAAAATTTCTTAACATTAAATTCCACTTGGGACAATGTTAAATTCCTTTAATTTATTTATATTTCTTTGTTTCTTTTAATTTAGCATTGGAATGTGCCTGCTCATCACTCATGGTTTTTCCACTTTGATGGACACTTTTCCAAAACGACGCACGATTTTAAGATGTTTGATGATGCTCCTCATTGCCCTTTTTTTCATCAAAACCGTACAAAGAAACAAAGTATGGCACTCGAGGCAAACGCTTTTCCAGTGAGGCGAAAAAAACCAAAATAGAAAAAAAAAATAATTAAAAGTCATTTTTCACAGATCAGGTCTGGAAGCGCTGCCACACAATGCAAAAATGCATTATAATTACGCCAACCTTCAAAAAGATTTGGGGAACGTCAACGAAGCGATCGACCACTACCAAACTACGCTAAGGTAAAGAAAATAGGTTTTTACAATTTTAAAATTAAAATAAATAAAAAAAAGATCAAAACGAAGGGGAAAAAAAATAAGTTAAAAAAAGAATTCATCCAACTTGCATTGCGCATGCGAATCACACGCGTTTGGTTGCGACTAGCGAAAAAGTCTACAGGAAATGGGGTATTCTAATGTCACCCTCGTTACTGTGCAGTGCATTCAATTCATTGGTATTCTAAGGTGAAAGCATCGAGTTTTCACTAGAAAAAAGGGATAAGACGAGGGCGAAGGGAGCTAAAAGTAAAGAAATGGCCGTGCAAATCACAGGGGCCAAATAGTTTCGTCTCGGCGTAAAAGTGAAGGGTGAGTCAGCATTTGCCAGTCGTCGCAAACCAGGAACGTAATGAGCGCAGTCCTGATGGACACGGGCAATAAGAAATGCGAGTGGAGTGATGCAGTGAAGCCGACCGACAGCAGCTAGGCGGAGCTTTCCACTAATGTCTTGTAAATTGCAAATCAACTGCACTCGAGTCTCATTTTCGTGGTGCTTATATGACTTTGCTGTGGTCGGGGCCTTACGTAGCATAACGTATGCCCTTCTATTCGTTATCTGTTCCCCGAGCTCCCTCTCAGCGGTGGAGGTTACAATTAAGATAATTCTGGCCGGACAAGCACGTCCGGGCAAGTTTTCAAAGTTACGACCCCTCGTAAATTTAACTGTTTGCCGCCCCTTTACTCGCTTCTACGACCAACAACTCGACTCATAAAATTGTCCGGCACAATCACAACCAGAAGATGGTGACCGCTCTTTAACGAACCTCTCTATTTGGGAGAGATCCACCAATTGCTCAATCCCCGGGCTACCAAATCACATACGAACGTATAAAAAGAGAATCCAATAGGGGGAGTTGAGGTCAATTTTTTTCCTTCTTCCTCTTCCTCCAGAGAGAGAGAAAATAAGCAGTGAACGTTCGATCATCAATACGGTGGTCATCACCGACTAAAATGAAAGCCGTCTTGCCGCCCAACCAATTGACCCGAAGGCGAATCAATGAAGGCGTCGCCTCATTGTCCTTTCGCTTGTTCGTTGCTCAAATCGACTCGAGATCAGCTGATAAATCACCCTCATTACTACCAACGAAAAGACCGATGGCTGCTCTTTCTCCCACCCGACTTAAAATAACCTGTGACTCGAATTACAAAATCGCTTCATAAGCCTTTGAAACCCCAAGGAAAAACCGTCGATGGCAAAAGAAAGCGAAAACTTTTGTTTTCATTTATCGCGACTAAAATAAACGTAAGCTTAAACTTTAATGTCGGCAAAGAAAAGCAGAAAGAAAAGAGCAAAGGTTGTTGGTAACCTAAACCGACGGAAAGTGTGGGAGAAAAGCTGAGTTATCAAGGCGAAGGAGGTGGTGTAGCTTTTCTCTACTATCAGTTAGTAGTCGCCAAATGAAAGCTTTCATTTATTCTCCCATTTGTGCTTAAACAAAGGAATCCTTTGTGCTCGAGAAAACCCGCCGATATGCTTACAAGCCTCTTTCCGTGTCCTTTTCTCGTCGTCGTTAACAAGGTACAGCTTGAAATCAGGTCGATTGAAGCGAAGCGTGTGCACCGCACTCAATATGGCAAAACACGAAAAGTTTCCCAACACTTTTCAAGCACGTCTTGGACTGTTCATCCGTTCAACATTTATCAGCCTAAAGAATCTTTTCCCCAATGGAATTTATTCGCTCGACGAAGCTCCTCCGCTGAAGGCGAGCGACTTTACCTTTTCTTTTCCCGTTTTTGCATCGCAAACTGGCGAGGTTAATCACACCTAGACTAGGGTTAATAAGCAGCTCTCGAATGTCTTACTCGATGTGGTTTATCTTGCGCCTCTCACCTGACGATTCCCCCAAGATACTCGGTGTTGCAGTCGCCATTTGCTCGTCTGCCAAACGCGCCCGGTTATTAGCGACGGGGGACAGGTGTGCAGGATTCTAATTATTTATTCATCATCACTGATCCAAGTCCCTCGTTGCAAATGCAAATCCGTCGGGAGGCATAGTGGGAGTAAATTCCAAAAGAGAAAGAGAGAGTCTTCGGAGCGTGAATACACCAGAGGACTATTAAAGCCCTCGAAAACTCGAGCGCTCTTCTTTTGTTTTCTATTGAAATATGAAGTCAAAATGGGTCAACTCATTTATCACCGTGACGTCTGGATCAATTTTTGAAATTACTTTTTGCCAAATAACTCGATTTTCATCAATTTTAAATTGTTTTTAAATTTTAAATGTGCTAAATTATTATATATAAAATTTTTTTTGGAAAAACAGCAAAACAAATAGAAAAGTTTTTTCTTTTTCGAGGTACCACTTCCACATTTGTCCCTCGTCAAAATGAGCACGGCAAAAATTTATTTTGTTTCCTAAAACAGAATGATTGTGATTTCAACGCACACGCTATCCCCAAATTCATGCCATCAAGTGGCATTAAAGTGAGCTATGCACAGAACTGCACAGCAGGTGGGAAAGCAGACATTTCGATCAACACACTCGACTTGCAAAGTGCACACAGAGGAAATGCCAACCGAACGGACTACGCTTAAAATCAGTCCAACGTATAAATCTTGATAAAACTTTAATTTGAAAACACGAGTCACGAAGTACAAACTCCGACCAAGCTATTTATTTCTTTTATTTTCAAACAAAAGAAACGATCTAAATATTGATGGATTGAAAAATTTATAATTTATTTATTTAGAAAATACACCCACTGGGTATTATTGCATTCGTTGAGTGTTTCGTATTGTAATATTTTGTATAGTCGACATAAAAATGGTTCATTAAATCGGTTAAATTTCACACGCGTTTGAGGACTGCAATAAAAAGTTTTTCTCATTCAGTTTCGTATTAATAATGGTTTTTAATGGTGATTTTTATTCCGATAAAAATGACTTTCTCTGGTCGATAGTTAATAAACTAATGTCTTAAAAAGCTTCGCAGGGACGTAAACATCGAAATTACCTTTATAAGAAAATCTTAATGCACGCACTTTTCATTATTTAATAGCCAAAGTTCCTTATTTAATGCAATGAAATGGCACGATACATAATACATCAACTTCCTCCGAGCAAAAAAAATCAAATTCTTAACAAAAATAGGATATTAAATATTAACAAAACTCATCACTTCCTTCTCTTTGAGAAGAAAAGAAACGTTTGTTTCTTTGGGTTTAGGTCGAGTGATTGGTTGGGTTCCTGCAATGCAGATTGCCTCGAGTCGCGTTGGAAAACGAGGCCGGATAGGGAAGTTCGATTTCGTAAACATACATGCAACTCCATACCTTTGTATTTGTTTTGCCAATAGTATTGGGACCCATTACCGACTGAATGAAAGCACGAGAAACAATTGACTATCCTTGCGGGGGTTTCACTTTCAGACTTTATTGCAAAGTCCAAAGAAAGAGAATTTATTGTATCGTTCTACACTCAAAAACTTTTGCCTTCGACCGGTCATTACTAGTTTGTAATCAGTATACTTTAGTCATTGTAACTTGTTTACCACAGACCCTATCAGAGACTATGCAATGGCAAAAATAAATTCATTGTGTTTTGTGGTCGGTCTAATCTGATTTCTCAATTCATCATTTGCAATTTGTCGTCAATGCTCATTATGGCGTGCTAACTACCTGTCACCCTCAATATAGTACCTTATCGACTACCGCTCTCGGATCGGTCCGAATTCTTTCTAACGTCACCCGACACGAGGCGCCGGTGGAGCGAGGGATGACGGGTGTAATTACACCTCCAATGTCATTCGACAACGGCAATGAGGCGCACGCGTTTACTTGATTGCAAAAGGTGGGGGTAGGCGGAATATCGAGTCCCAGACTTTGGAAGCAAACTCTCTATTAATATATCCTAAAAGAAAAATATCAAAAAAATATGAGTGACACGTATCGTGAATTTAACAGACAATAGCAATTTGATGGATCAATATTGGTCTTAAAAATACTAAACATCAAACACGACCGCTGGACAGTGCAGAATTTCATGTCAATTGTTACCATAGCGAGACTATTCAAAACCATAATTACCGAATTAGTAAATTGATTTTACTTCAACTTTATATTTTATATTTTATGTGGGATAAAATAAATATTTAAAATATATTTTGTGAAACCTTTTCTTCCTTTTTTATTGCGATATTTGTGTATAAAATAATGGAATTTTATTTTGATTTTTTCTTTTAAAAAGCCTTTGGCCCGACCACGCAAGTGCCCATAATAACCTTGGCACGTTACTCGAAGATCCCACAGAAGCTAAGATGCATTTTATGGAAGCCATTCGGATCAATCCGCTTCACCCGCGCGCCCACTTTAACATGGGTAACTTGCTCAGGTAAAAAAAAAAATTTTTTTAAAAAGAATATACACTTTACCTTTTCATCCTTCCTTAATACACCAACCATAACCAATTTCCTTTTTTATAAAAGAAAATTTCAGCCATGAATAGGTTTTAAAAAGGGTGGAAAAAGTAGGAAAATTATTATTAGCAAAATAAAAAAAAAATGTTTTCCAGGATCTATCCAGTAATCGAGATAAAATATTAATATAAGAATTGCAAGAAGAGAAGCTTAAGTTAAGATATGGGAAAAAATGTTATCTTTTGGTAAATGTACTGTAGAATGGGTTTCGTGAGTTTTAAAAAAAAACGCCAGCTTCACTTATATGGAGATAGATTTTACTGCCTTTCTTCATTTTCATAGACAGTTTCTATACCTGGAAGCAGATTATGGATCAGTTCTCGGAACGAGGCACTTGTTTTTTTTTTTATTTTTTCCTTTTTGTTTTCCTTCTATTGACGGATTAGAGTGCACGAAAGCCATCTACAAGCGAACCAATAACAACCTCTAACCAACTTCCGTCAATGAGTACGATCTAAAAAAAAAAACACATTTGTATCAGAGAACAGAAAAATAACCGCGAACAAAAAAAGAAAAATAAAATCCAAACGAAAAACAAAACAATTCCCGGATATCAATTAAGTATAGCTAAAAATAAAAAAACTAAAAAAAAAAAATAATAAAGAAAAAGTTGATAAGATTTTTAGATCAGTTATCAATAGAAACGAGCGGAAATCGCGTGACCACGTGTCACAAAATTGGCTGGTCTCGCCACCTCACACAAGCAGCGTGCTACTGATTAATTTTCTCAGGCTATATCTGCCTTATCCTAACTCTTATAGTCGCATATTGCGTGCTCGATGCCCTTACCAGGCTATTATTGCGGTTAAAAAGCCTCTTCTATCATTTATCGCCCACCGCTTTTCCTTTTTCTTTTCTAATCAATTAGTTTATGGATCAATCACGAATTAGTCGTAATAAAGAGAGTCATTTGTTGATAGTAAAAAGGGACAATTGCCCACTGCTATTCGCTTTATGGAACGTGCCGTACAACTGGATCACACATACTCGGATGCATATACGAATTTAGCGGCTATGTATAGCGAAGTCGGCCGCCATAATGATGCAGAGCAATTACACAAAACGCTTCTATCCATGGATAAAGATAATCCCGACGTCCATAATAATTATGGTGCTTTCTTGCAGAAGTTAGGTGCGTTCGATCATTTTATTTTAAGCTTAACAGAAGTGAAATGCTGAAAATGTATGTTTGTATAGGTAGAACGGAAGAAGCTTTGATCAGTTACAAACAAGCGGTTGAATTGCAACCGAATCACACAGTCGCTCTGGTCAATGCGGCCAAATTATTAAGGTCTCTCAAAAGAAATTCGGAAGCGGAGCTTTTGTATCAAAGGTGAGTGAATTTTTCGATATTCAATAGATTTAGTTCGATGCGCAAATTGCAATATAAATAAGTGAGGATGTGATTGTTTACAGAACACTGAGTGTGAACGACGATCCCAAGGTGAGAGATCATTTGGGAATTCTCTACCTCAACACGGGGCGCGTGGTGGAAGCGAGAGAGACGTACGAGCAGCTCACGAGTCAATATCCCGATGAACTGGAGGCCAAAATACATTTTGTAAGTTACATATTTGCTGCTAACTGCTTCTATATTGATCTAAGACTTGGCTGCGGGGAAAAAGAAAAGATGAAAACGTATTAATAAAGTCAACAACCCCCTACCGATGGCATTGGGTGATGAAGGATTAAACGAAAATTTCACAAGGCATTTCAAAGCCTCCACATTCATCTTCATTGGAGTCGGATTCCCTCGAGCCAAAGCTAAGGATTCAAGCGAGTCTACGAGACTGGGCCATTAAATGCATGAATTGACGCAGACACGTCAAGAATCCATAAAGAAATGAGTGAAAAGAAAAAAAATAACAAAAATAGAATTATTGTCGTTCGTCTAATCTTGAACAATTTATTACTCACGTTATTTACGAAGTGGAGAATTTTTGTGTTTTGCAAGCGATCGCGAAGGGACATTAGGTTGCGATCAAACAGTAAGCGGGGGCGCCGAGAGAATTGCTCTCTACGACTCGTATTCTCCAGGGTCATTATTCACGACGACGACTAAGGTGCATTGTGGAGTGGTGACGAGGGAGGGGATTGGACGTAGAGTGGGAGAGAAGTGCGTTCGCGCGCCATAATGGAATTTTCATTCCCCGCCTGGGGGCAATCATTAGAGTCGCGGGGAGGGCTGCATGAAGAAGAGGTAACGTTATTATTATACACATAGATATGCGCGAGTAATATACCCACGCACAAACTCACACCTGAGGCCCGGCCACTGCTATCGCTTAAAACATACGTGCAGCATTGAGGGGCCACTTAGTCCGACCAAAGGAGGCAACAAAGTGAGCAAATATCTCCAAACTGGGCACAAAACAAACGCTTTTTATATATTATTAACAATAAAATATTTAAGTATTTTTTTAATGAAAAAGGCTCAAGTGATGCTCCATGAACAGCATCTTCGAGATGCGGAGAATTTGCTGCTCTCGGTGGTGCAGATGAATGAGACTCAGAGAGATGCACTTAGGCAACTCGCATTACTGTACAGCCATGAAAACAGAACTACTGAGGTATGCTATTCCTTCTCTTTCTTCCACTCCTTATCTGCTCAACTCACACCGCTCCCATTTTCAGGCTCTGGAATATATCCTTCGAGCACTTAAGGCCTGCCACAACAACGACACCACGTGCGCGCAGTTGCACGCCGAACATGCCAACATCCTTAAAGATATGGACGACATGGATACAGCGGCAGAAGTAAGAAATGCTGATAAATTCATTCAAATATATCACTAAGTTTTATTTTTTCCCTCAATAGAGTTACAAAATGGCAGTGCAAGTGAATCCGAGCTTCACACTGGCGCATCTCAATCTCGGAGTCATTTACCATATCAAGGTAAGACGAAGTACACACGCAGCTATCTTAAGGCCTCGGCAACGTCTTAATGTTTTCCGACTTGCATCAGAAATACGTTCAGCACGCATCGGTCTGACTTGAATGCAGTGCCATCAGTAATTACCAAGTGTATTCAGATGTTAGAGATGGGGGTCGGGGGAGTGAGAATGGGGAAATTGTGTCGGTTCGAGTAGATGCCTTTCCATCCTACAATGTCAATCCAATGCGTGGTCGTAAAGCAGATCGGAGCACAAGATCAATGACATACGAAGCAGCTATGGGAAAAGAGGACGAGAGTTGGCGGGATGACGATGATGATTGGCTGTCATATCGACTCACAGCGTGTATTACTCGGTGTTATTATTTCTATTTCCATAGCTCAGGATGAAATTCGCACACACCTTGTGTAAGTGCCATCTGCGCGCTCATAAATTCTGCTCGAAAACCTAAAATAAATTTTGACGTCATTCTTAAAACATAACTATCTCTTTAAATCATTCAAAATGTGATATATCGGGTGTCAAAGGCTCACCTTTTAAATTTCTTTTTCAAACTTTATAAAAGTAAATGAATAAGATAGCTGTTAGCGAATTAATGACGTCGAAGCCTTACGTTTGATTAATCTTTGCTTTGTTTTGAATAGTTTTGCTCACCTTTGGCGATTTTGCATAGATTTTGATATATGAGAAGTAAAGAGATTTTTCAAAGGGTTGTTGACTGCTATCGATAGTTGGAGAAGCAAATAGAGTTCGGAGTATTTTGTTGTTGTTGTGCGAAAACAGCTGATGCAGCAATGGGAATATTGAATTTTCAATGGTGAAAACACATATTTGCATCTCGTAATAAAATATCGACGTTGAAAGCCGTCGGAAATTGTTTTGATGTTTTATATCCTCCAAAATAAAATCGTGCTTAATTGCTATTAATCTTAATTGCTGAGTAAAATGTGATTTTTATTGCTCTCTATACAGAGGAAATTAATTGATCCCGCAATAAGCGGGCTGGAAGCATTTTTTTCAAAATGTTTTATCTAAATGGTAATAATTTACTAAGATAATTCAATATAATAAATGTTTTCCAAGCCAATGTTTGAGCACTTTCATAAATAATTAATTTTGAAATTAAAAGTTAAGTTTAAGAAAAGTTGATATTCGCAAAAGTCAATAAAAATTATTGACTTTGAGATTATATTTACACATTTTAAATTTTATTTGATGTTTATTTACTTTATTTCACGCTGTGAAAATAAATTTTCTCAAGTTACCTAGCAAAACTTTTGATTAAATGTTGATGAAAAAAAACTTGAATTTAAAGTAGGATTAGGCATTTCCAACTCTGGATTTAATCAAGTTGATGAAACTTTCTATTCTAACATTAACAAAGAAATAAATTAATATTAAAATAAAGTGTTAATTATAAATTCGTTTTGGAAAATAATACAAAACTTGAATTGATAGTGGATACAACAGCTGCAGGGAAAAAAGAACATAAATAAAAATTGAACGCATCAACAATAAAAAAAAAAAAATTCAATTTATGCTGACATTTGTGAGTTTTCTTTGTGTTATTCAATTCATTCGTTTTTGAACCCATTTTTTCCTCCTGAGGTAAGCAAAATATGTTGCTGAGTAAATACCCTTTAAAAATGTATGAATTCATTGCAAATTGTTCGTTTTTCACATATTGAATATAAAAAATATTTTATTTAAGGAAAACCCATAATTAGGCCTTTTTTCAATTTCTCTTTACCCATAACTTGAATCGCAAGATAATTTTGTATTTCCTTTTTCTTATAATGAAAAAACATAAATCCTTAAATATTTAATTTTTATTTCATTTTAATTACAGAGAGACTTCAAACAAGCTTGGAAATATTACAGAACAGCACAGCTGTTGGAGCCTCACAATCGACTCCTATTGGAAAACATGGAAAAACTTCGCCGAGCAGAAATGGCTTTCTTGCGGTTGCAGGTCAAGGACGCACCCGCATCCGACTCGTTTAGATGAGAATGCCATTGGGCAATTGATTAAACCAACCTCTCTATACCAGCAACCTACATTTAAAAAAATATAAATACAAAAATAATAATAAAAATGGCAACACACACCAAATCAGCCATCGTCTTATAACGAGGGACAATTTTTTTTTTATTTATTTCGACATTTCTTTTATTGTTTCGAGTGACGATAATAGCGGCAGCGTATTTTGTTTATTGGATTGCGAAATGTTTTTGTCTTTTATTTTTTCGTTTTCACTGTATTTTTTTTAGGTTTAAGATGAATGACTCGTTTATCACTCAACATAATTGGATTTAGTGTTATATAGGATTATGCAAATTTTTCAATCGAGTGACATGAAATTAAACACAGAAATCGATTAATTTACGTGAATTATTAGTCAAATTATTGCAATTATTAAAAAAATTAAATTTAAAAAGAAAAAAGAATAAAAAAGTCACGCATAAAACATTGCTCACTAGCTATTCCTATATCATTCTTTTTTTCAATTTTTCTGTGATCAAATCAAAGTACGTAAACGAAATAGTTTTAAAACTAAAAAAAAAATTTAAAAAAAAATTGTCATTTATTTTTAATTAATTTTTAAAACAAACCCTAAAACCGATGACACAAATTGTGTGTGTTATACCAAAACAACAACAACAACCAAAAATAATTGTGTGATAACCAATGGGATAATTATTTTTGTAAATAAAAAGAAAATTGCACTCACAAACAATATTGTATTCATTCCAACTTTTTCTTATTGAAAAAAAAAACTACTCGTTTCCATTGAAACGAGCGACTTTGCTTTTTGAGCTCATTTATTAGTTCGGCGCAGCGACGCTGTGCAGTTGTCATAGAAAGTGACTCCCTCGAAGCGAATGACTTTTCTCCTCCTTTTCTAAACATTAATGATAGAACTTTTTATTGTCTGAAGAGCGATCCTCGAGCATCCATCCGCGTTAAAGCGTTAAAATCACCTCTCTTCACCCCCCCCCCCCCGCGACTCCCTCCCGAGTCAAGCGAGAGGTGTCTTCGTCTCTCAACCCGTTATGGCTGCAAAACGCTGCGTCATCAGCAAGCGCCGTGCCCTCTGATTAAAATCGTCGTCCATACAATTTCGTCGAATTACCATAACTCGCGAAGACGAGAAATGCGCCGCCATTCGACTGACAAAGTCAGCACCTCGGGGAGAGAAATCCGGGAAAAACGACTGCTTCCCATAGACCTCCACCACTCACGCACACGCATCTTACTCCAACGAGTTATGATCCCTCGCACGAGCAGCAAAAGCAAAGCCGAGAAGAGTGGTGGAGAGTGCTGTAGGAGAGCAGTGCGCGAACGGATAAAACACTCCTGTGTCCATCAAGTTGCACCGCTTCTGACTCTCCTTCCCATCACTTGGTTCGCAATGACCTTTGGCTCGAATCCAATGGCGATATTTTGCCGGGCAAAGGCAGTGGTCAAGCAGGAAATCACATCACACGTGTCACATCATTTCAATGGAATCGAGTATAGGAAGATATTCGAATAATACGATGCCTCATCTATTTTTGAATAGATTTCGTGCGAGTCGAAAAGAGAAAAGAGATAATCAATAAAACAATCTTAATCCAATTCCCAATAATGGCAATTTTCTGTACAAAAAAATTTATTTTATTTCTTGATAAAAAAATAATTCAATTTAACAAATAAATTCTTTTTCTTGAATTTATATATTTAAATGTCTATTTCTTTACAAACAGTTTTTTTTATATTTTTCTTAAGAAAAGCTCCGCCTCGAGTTAGGCTTTTCTGGCAGGCGCAATCGAAATTCAATTCCTATGGCTGAAAATGGAGCAGTTTTGAGAGGAGACTAGACCGAGATGGGAAAAGCAATTTAAGCTTTTGCATGTTGACTTTGCTAATCCACTTTAAAGACGTGTCAAAAAAATATCGGATAGAAAACCGAGTTGTGGGGCAGTTGAGAAAGACCTTTAAAATGAGTTCAGGAGAAAAAAAGAAAAAAAAAATAGAATCGCATTTTCTAGAAAGCAATAAGAATTATTTTCTTCCCTCATTCGAGATGCGAGGGTAATAATACCCCGAAACAACAGCCGTTTGTACCCAAATGTTAACGCGGCAACCAAACCCAGCAACGGATTTAAAGATTCAAGTCAGATAACGTCGTTCATTATGATAAATAGATAAAGGGAATAGGAGAAGAAGAAAGCGAAGAGAAGGGGGAGAAAAGAAAAAAAAAGCGGAAACGGACCAAGTCCGAATTCCCAGATTAAAATTCACGATTGCCACCCATAAGAGAAGGGAATTGCAACTCCCATCGACTCAGTCAAATGAGGCTGGCGAACTCGTTTCACCGACGTCGTATGCATATTAAGATGGTGGAGAGGGAGATGAGGGACGAGTTTGGTCAATCCAATCAAGGGGTCTGGCATCACCTGCGCATTCGTTGCTTAATTGGATTGGTGTCGTACGCGCATTTCGGTAGCCCTCGTGCTCGACCACCGAAACCCTTTCCCCCGTAGAGCGCTCGTTAGAGCGACCGAGTCGAATTGCAGAGGTGCGCGTTAAATGGGTTGTTGCTATACGGAGGTCACTGTGTTGTTCGAGTGCAGCACCAATTTGTCTCCCAAGGTGCATTGGAGGATTTTAGCCACTGGGGGCTCGAGAGAAAGTAGAAATGGGAAGGCTTTGGCTTCTCTTTGCCTATTACCGCAATGGATTTGCTCAATTGTCTCGCGAGAAAAGCGCAGCAAACGTCTATGACGTTTTCGACGACATTGCGAGAGGAAAATACTATTTAATCCCTTTTAAAATTTTAATCAACCAATTATAGGCGACTAATTAATTAATTGAAATTAATAGACTTAATATTGCAATTCACTTCTTTCCTCCACACAAATGAATTGCAAAAAAAAATAAAAATCACATTAAAAAACGATTCTCTTTAATAAGTTTAAAAAGTCATATGGCAACAACATTCTCTTTTGCACACAAACAGACAAGTCCTATTTGTGTCTGCCTCAGCGATGCCACTTCAATTTGCCTGCACGAAAACACAAAGCCCCATCTCAACGCTTGCAAGTAATCTGCTGCACTCGTCGCCACTGGCACTTTCTATCAATTTCACCCGGAGGCCAATTGTGTCCGCATTTTCATTGGCCGACGCCGTACGAAGCGGTCCACCAGGGAATAAAAGAGACGAGAGTCTTTGCAAATTAAGGAGAACAAGAGCTGGCTAGAAATAATGATAATGGCAAAAGACGCGTTCGGTTCAATAGCCTTCACTGACCCATCGCAATACGGATGCGGCTCATTATAAACACGAATTAAGACCCGTATAGAGTTTAGACTTTTTATTTATCTTTTTTAAAAAGTGGAAAAGAAAATTTCCACATTCGATTTCCATTGAGGCTTTTTAAGAAACTTGGCCATTTCATTTCATAGAGTTTTTCCCTCCGTTTTAAACGACTCGTTGGGCGCCGTTTGCTCTACCTTTTTCTCATTATTTGGTAAAATAAAAAATAAACAAAGGCATCAAGACACGAGCGAGAAAAGGAAATTTCACGTTGAAACCCGAATCTTCAAAGGAAATTTTTTTCTTTTTCGATTTACGGAATCTAAAAATAACTGAGGTTTTTACGACTGAATCCTGACTTATTTTATCGTTTTAAATGAGAGAAATGACTTTCGTTTCATACTTGGAAGAGTATTTTAAGGACTAGGAGAGATACTCATCTCGTTCTAATCAATAGGGCAGATGTTTGGTAACCGCATCGCGCTGTGTAATATCGAGATTTCTCACTTTCCATGACAAAAAGAGTTGCGAGTTGCGAGTAAAAAGTGCGAGTTAACTTTTGCAAAGAGGAAATGTGAAAAAAATAGACCTTTTCAATAGAGAACAAGAGCTGGGTTTTCAGTGAAGCGAAGCACGCACCGCTTCATGCCCATGTGAACAGAGTAAAGGCACCCACAGGACACGACATCGCGCCACATTCACTGTTCAACATCTTTTTTTCTCCCGAGACCAAGTCAACTATTTTTTATTCTTACGCGTATGAAAACTTTGACAATAATTCTTCGCTTTAAAATAAAATAGAAAATTACCGGATAAATGAAATGGAAACCAATAATTTTCTAGCAAATAATTTATTACAAAAATCATTAAAAAAATTTTTATCGCAGTCTGTTGACATTTAAGGAAAAAAACCAAGTTAAGATCTGTAACTACTCGCCCGTAAAATATGTTCGAGACCCAGTAATTGGGTGTAATCACATCTAAGTACATAAGACAGGAACTGCGCGATCCCAAAACCGATCGCAACTAACCGTGAGTCGCTTTTAACAGTGAAAACGAACTGGTGTTTATTCGAGTGCAAAAAGGTGAACGCAAACATACAGTGAGAAAACAGTTGATAAAAAATAAAGTTGGCAATGCCATGAAAAGACTGAAACAGAGCGATAGAGAAGGAAGAAGAACAAGCGGTAAAAGAGTGGAAGGAGGCGAGAGAAGAAGGAATTTATGGACTACGTTATCTGACGGCTACAGCTGTAGAAAGCGCTTTATTTCAACCAGTAGCGTATCCCTAACACCCATCGTTCTCTGTGTTAGAAAAAAAAATTTATTTTATTTGTATTTATTTTTTGTGGAAATTTTTACTCGTTCTATTTTTTTAGGAATTATAAATTAATAAAAATCGGTTCCACAGTTTTCTATTTCTAATTCGTTTTTAATGTTCGTGGAAAATTGATTTTTACAAATTTTAAACCCTTCCAATACTTAGTTTTATTTATGTTCATGTTTAAACCATGATGAATTTACGTGAAGTATAAACACTGAACCCCGCAGTTTCCTATTTTAACGTTGTTTTATTATTAACATTTTTATTTCTGCTCATTTCTAACCTTATCTCAATGCAAATCTCGATCTTTTCACATAATTTCGCGCGACCTCCAACCAACATTGATTTGACGTATACACGTATATAATAAAAATAAACTTTTTTTTGAACAAAAAATAAAATAAAAATCAATTTATGCAGTTTAGATAATACAAAAGAATTCTAAGAAAATTAATCATTTTTATTCGATTCTACCACATTTCAGGATTTTCCAAATAAAATCACACTTTGTTCCTCATCTTATTTTAATTCAAATCTTTGAAAAACTTGGCCGGTTCGTCATCTCTCTCCCAGCTCCATATGCACCTTGATCCACGGAAACCGCCATAACATGATAATGTTATGTGTTAGCCTCAAAGCGACCCTCACCTAAACCCATACATTTCACAGCTTCTTTTCTTTCCATATTTTAAAAAAATATTTAAAAAAAATTTTTACGACTGGTAGTAAATTTGAGATTAGGGAAGCAGTAAATTAATTCGAAGCTGTTAAAAAAATGTGACGGTGGTTTGTAGAAAGGAAATGAGTGGGTGCTCGCAACAAGCCATTTGGAGACGCGCTTTCATCTTTTCGAGCTGTTAAAGAATGAGTTTTTAAAAGAAAAAAAATGTTTCTACATTTTCACCTTGGGCTTTTCAGGTGCGAACCTCAAAGCGACAGAAACCACGCAAATAATAAATCTTCACCCTCACTAAACGGCCATTTTAGCTATTTCACATCGCCAACGGTAAAAAGAAAAAAAAGTCGTAAATTTCGCGTGTCTCAAACACAACACCCAACAAGTTTATAATCTTAAAATATTTTTATTACTATTTCCTTTCGTAAAAAAAAGGGAGGAAAAATTGAAATTTATACAGCAAAAAAGGAAATTACAAATGTAATCCGTGCGCATTATCAACTTTATTTAGAGTCGCTATTATTTTTCATTCGACTCGTGCTGGTGTCTTTATACAATAATCATTCCTAACTGTCGCCTATTCCAATCCTATTCATTTTTCATTCTGTCCGGAAAACTTTTGATAAATTGTCTGAACCATTAACAGTAAGTTGGCAACTTAAAGGCGCACTGGCTTTCTGCGTTTTTCATTTATTCGATTGGGAGCAGCGGCATCATCTGACCATTTCGTCATTTCCAATCACCCGTAACATTTCTTCCAAAGCGATCAATCATTCGGCTTTTCACCAACTCCAAATTGATTCTTACCAATTCGCAATAAAAGATTTCTCGTACAGTAATTTAATTTAAAAACTATACCAGGCGTAAACGCTACGATCTCCGTCAATTATTCCCATTACACATTAATCATTCGATCGACGAAACTCGGAATAAAAAGTAGAAACAAAAACGAGATAAAGTGTTTAATTTATGACGTAATTACCAGCGTTGGCGATCACCAGTTGGTTGGATAAAAATGGAGAAAACGAGAAACAAATGATGCACTCACTTAGGGCTCGGTAACGTGTGCTGGGACTTTCGCGACAACGTCTCACTAAAGTAATGTGTGCTCTTTTCTCTCAATACTCCGAGGACCAATTGCTCGGAGCAAATAAAATGTTTGCGAACGGTGTCGACATGAAGGTAATATTAATCACGTTGTCAACGGGCAAAGTTTTGTATGGGAAAGTGATTTCCACTTTTTTTACGTTATCAAATTTATTTTGAGTTGACTCGAATGTAAATGTGGAAAAAATTGCGCTCGCATCTGGACAATTAGAAGTGGTTTCTACTAGAGTATAGTCATTAGAAGAAAAGATGCATTTGTATGCACGCCAACTACGCTCAGATTCGCCCGCAAATTACCTACTGTGTAATTTTCTTTCATAAAAATTACTTAAAGACAAAAGAACTTTTCTCTTTTTGATTTACGGTCAAAGTTTAGATTGTTAGGCTCGTTTATTGAAAAAAAAAATTTTTAAAAGTGTATACAATTATACTGGAAATGACTAATTAGATAAAATTAGGCGAAATCTAATTAAATGTAGCGTAATTGAAATTTCAATTAAACGAGTCATTTTAAAAATAAAAGAAGTTTTAAAAAAATTTTTTTATGATGTTTTCATATTTTATTTGGCAACTAAAAACAAAATCTTAAATAAATAATAAGCGTGACAAGAGAAAAAAAAAAGAAGAGAAAAAAAATAAAATGTGACTTAAATTATTTGCAGCGCAATGCTTATTTGAAATGCAGGAAAGCTACCATCCAAGGCGGAGCTTTTGTTTTGAATACGAATTCAGTGTTTCGCATTATTTTTAAAGTTAAAAACTTTTTTTCTGTTCCCGTTGATGATCGTATTAATAATCGCATATCACCTTCCATGTTAGGTGAAAATGAACCAGTTCAAAAACTGAGCTATAAATGAGGCGGAGAAATGAAAACTTAACAATCCTTAACTTTTATAGTTAGCCATTAAAACGCTCGAGTCGAGTACTTTTTCGAAAACTTCCGGCCATCGCTTAATATTTCACTGACTTTATCGTTCCTATTTCTTCCCATAAGGCACACATACCTTACGACTTATCAGAAAAAACGGAAGCTAATGAAATTTTCAGTCGTGTAATTAATAATATTAAAAAAATCATTACTGCCTTTCGAAAAATAGGAGCAAACAAAGCTCAAGTTTTCATTTCGGCACGATCATTCGAGGATAATGTTGTTCAAACATTCGAGTCTATCGTACCTTTTGCACATTTTCACGACAAAAAAATTCTATTAAAGTGAAGGTAACGGGTTAAGAGCTGTTTTTCTTCTTTTACTCCCTCCACTTACATCTGGCAGAAGATCTTTTGTGAAAGAAACTCGTTTTCCATGACAGCATTATAGACTGACAAGAATGGCGTAAGAGTGTGGGTGAAGGGTAATTCCTGCAACATGGGACCTCGTTAGAAAGCCGTAGACCATCCCTCCCACTACCCCGCACTTTCCCATACAGCAGATTGATTTTCTGTCATTACGCAAACGCACACGCAAGTAACTGAGTGGCAAACTGAGCACCACGTCGTGTCGGCGGAAGACACTAATGCTCACTTCGACTTCCCTTCTTTCTATCAATCCGATAATAAATTGAGTCAAGGATGAGAGGAGAAAGAAAGCCGAAAATGTCAAGAGAAACAAGTCCAATAATAACGACAAATATTAGAAAAATGTGCTGATTCGATTGGAAAGAAATCATTTCTAACTGTGCAAAGTGCCGATGTCTGGCAATGCGCTTTATTTATTTGATGTTAATTGGCTCTGAAACCCTTTAAATTTGTGTTTAACATCTCATGCTTTCAAAATATCAACAACTATTAACATTTCATATGCAATAATATTTTTTAAAAATATCTCCGAGGAATCTGGTGAATTTTACAAAGAAAAAATTGTTAGTATCGATCGTATTATTTATTCGTATTGAATATTAAAGAGCCTCCCGACAACACCATTAATCCCTTTGTCGTTTACCTATATGGAAAGAGTCATAAATCAATTAATCAATCATTACTCACACAAACAAACAGCGAAATTTAATATCAACATTAAGCCACCGACGCAAATTATAGTGCTGAGCTGGTGTTTTTTAAGAGTAATTTCTCCCCAGTTACTAATAATAATCAAGTTAATGATTACAAGCGCTTGGTATGATTAAAGACATAAAAAAGAAGCCCTAATATATCAACGTGGGCACATAAATTACTCGAGGTCAAAATTGAAAAAAGAAAGGAAAAAAAAAAGATTTCTCCAATTACGATACATCGTCAACAACTGATTTATGCGAGTTAAAAATCAATTGCACATTTGTTGGCAACGAAGCCCCGAATAAGCACTCGCAAGTCCAGAAAAGAAAATCAAACAAGTGAGAGTACAACGAGGCAATTCAATGAGATTTCCCCAGAGAAACTTGTAAGTGCTTCTCATATCCGACCGGACATCAAATGAAAAGGCGCACGCCATTTCACGATTAGTTAGTGTGCGCAAATTTAAATTGAAAAGTTGTGTCTAATTAGCGTTTGTGCTCTCCACCAATCAAATGATGGAACCGGAGCACGCAATGCACGACACATTCACCAACCCCTTAATACACGTCTCCTCTCTCACTCCTCTTTGCTCTCACCCATCCAACTCGACTCCACTGACAAGCTCTACCTGCATAAGCTATTAAAGCACATTTGAATTTAATGAATGTCTCGAGGGATTCCGTATATAAGCAACGGTTCAATTCCCGCTTCGCTCAAATGTGTTCTTCAAATCCGAAAGGCCTTTCTTTCTGATACTTTTGCATACAAATTTTTACATCTTTTCACAATGCCCATATGCCTAAATTGGGCATATGCAGCAAACACATGGGAATAATTTTTTTTTCTTTTATTTTCAGTAAATAGAAATGGGTTTAATTTCGTGATGCGTAGAAATTTTATTTGCTTATTGTTAGAGTTACTCTCTTTACGCTTTAGAATAAGTTATGTTGCTTTGGTTGTTCCATAAGTTATATTCAGAGGATAAAAGAGAAAGAAAAATGAGGGGAAAGGGGGTGATGTTGTTTAGAAGAAAAGGCGGATGTGAAAATGTGGTTATCGAACAACACGTACCGAAGGCTGTTACACATATCACAGTGTATTTCGGCCGAGAAAAAAGGCGAATGTGAGATCGGGTTTCGAGGTTGGTTCGTGTTGCCTTGTTGGTACATGATTTTAAATGCGGTCGTTCATCAAAATGTGTCAGTTTATTTTATGTCGGGTTTAATAACGAACCAGCAGGAGTCAAATGACCTTTTTAGAAAAAAGAAAAAAAAAATGTGAGAAATTGATTTAGGCGACACATTTCAATATTTAATTCGTTATAATAAAAAACAGAGAAAAATCTTCAATATTTTTAAAAGTGAGTTTTTTCCCATTTTTGTTTGAAAAATGTTCGTCTTTAATCTCTTAACCTCAATATTTGAACTTTGATGTTGATTTTAAATGTGACTAAAATGACAACGCGATTTTTTCTGTTATCCAAACAAATTGAAGAGGATTTTTTTATCTTCAGAAAATTGAACACACTCAAAAGACGAACATCGATTCAAATTTCATAGTTGACTCAGCATATTTTCCCACAAGCTGACGTCGTATTTCATTCCACCACCTCATTTAATAGATACAATTATTATAAAGCCGCAATTAAAATATTTAAAAAAGAAAAAGAAAATTGTTGAAAAGAAAAGCCAATTTCTCATCCCATTAACTCGAAAACCTTTGGTTTCGCACACAGAAAGCTCGTGCGGATTTGCAGCCAATTATCCAGCCAAATGCCATTCCATGTCATGTAACAACATTTTCTCTTAAAAGCGTCATAATAAACAAAAGTGAAGTTTATGAAACGCCAGTTCAACCACAAACGAGAGCGCATAACGAGAAGTGGGAGGTTTCTCGTTGTCTCACAATTATTATGGAAGCCTTCATTAAGAGAACTCCACCCAACCCTTTCCTAACACACACACACACATTCACATACATACCCAACCCGTCACACCCTCCATTACGCACGATTAATTTCAATCTTAGTCTCTGCTAAAGCGCCCGCAGTCGTTTATCCTGAGCGCCGTCAGTTGTCTCAATTCAGATCACTCAATTTCCACATACTTTTCAATTCGCTCCATACAGTAGCTTATTCAAACAAAGACGACATTTGAGTAAACAAATTTATTTTCTTTCCCTTTCGCATTTATTTATATCTTATCTTTTTTCGCTTTTAAGCAAGCTAAATCCACCATCGCCGCTAACACCTCGGCGTCTTTTCTCTCCTTGTTTTTCCTTTCGCCGCAAAACTCGGCAGCTGTTGCTTCCCGTCGCGGGAAAAGATGTACTTTCTTTAGGGTTTGGCGTTTTCCGCATCTCCTTTATCCACTTGGTAGTGCAGAAGCGGGAGTTGAGAGAAGAAGGAGGACGGGGATGGCGGTGGAAGGCGCAACAGTTATTATTTTAAAGCGATTTTCCGGTCGGTAGACCTCGAATCACGCTCATAAATCAAAGAGGAGAAGAAGCGACAGCGACTGGCTCAACTACCATCGGCCGTTGGAAAAGAATAGAAAAAATCGTCAACTTTGATGATCTGAAATATGGGGGAAAGCAAATTGCATATCAATTTTTTTATTATTATTATTTTTGTAAATGAAACTAAAGTATTTTAAAATTATTTCGCGTGATTTTTGTTATTATAAAAGTTTCGGTCTAAACTAAATTATTTATTTAAATTAAAAGTTAAAATTCGTGTCTTAATGCGAGCGTAAGAGCACTTTGGTTGCAATTAACATTGCTGAGTAGCGCCAAATTGCATCTCTTTATTCAGTTTAACGTAGAAAAAAATTGCATCATTTATTCCCTCAACTTTTCCTCTTTTTTTTCTTTTAAAGTGAAAATAAACGACATTCTTTGTCCAATTTTTATCTTATTTTGCTCGTAACGCCGCAATTCAATTTTTCGAAAATCGAATCCCTAAACAAAACCATTTGAGCAGAGATGAAAAAAAGGTGTATTTATAAAAGATGGCAATATGTTTTCCAAGGTTTTCAATTGAAAGCACAAAAGCAGAAGAAAAGTGACAAGAACATTCATCCTGCAAGACGACATACGCAAGTAGTTCAACTCAACCCTATTCATCATGGCAGCCAACGAAATGTCAGTCCACTGGTAAAACGGAAAGGATGAAAGAAAAACAAGTGAAGAACCAAGATTACGATGGATGGACGAGCCCCTTGCCAGAGGCTCGTGTGGTCAAGACATCAATACGTAACGATAGATCCTCGGCTTTAAAGATAGAAAAGCAAAGTTCACTACAATTTAGAGATAAATGTAAACACATTTACACAACATGTGTTCCTATTTAGTCAATCCATGCGTGTCCAATGTGTGTGCATAACCATCTGCATTTTGCCGTTGCCTATTTACCCTCTCTGAATACCTCGTCGTCATTATGACGAGGGTCAAGGGACCACCCGCCTCACTACAACTGGCCTCCAGTTGCGGCGTTTGCAGCGCATCTCTTCTCCCCGGCTCATTGACTGGGATAATGGCAAAGCCGTTGCCACGGACGACAGCACAAGGAACGCTCGGTGTTCAGAAACCATCAATTAATCTTGCGTTCCTTTGAAACCGGATCATAAGTTAATATCAAGGAAACAACCCCCGCTGCGGCTGCTCGTCTTCGTCTCCATGAGGCCAATAAAGTTGGCGAGCATTGCTCTTTGTATCCCGTGTCATGAGAGAAATGCAACCAGAATTTTTTTCATTAGTTTCGTTAACCCCACATGACAGCATTTTTCTCATATTTTTCTTTTTCTTCCTAAACTTGTTTACTTTTCTTCCTTCACAAAGATTATTTCTTGCACTGTCAGCACCAATTAATTCACCTTAGCATTAAAACAAAAAAATTTTAAGTAGGAAATTCAAATTCTCTTTATAATCCATCCCCAGAGTGTCGTTTTCAATGAAATTTTTTTTAGAAATTATTTCGTTGCCAGAAAACAAGTATAAAGTTTTAATAGTGAAGGGAAAGTAAACTTTTTAAATAAAAAAGAAAAAAAATCTTTGAGGTCATCGTTTATTTGGCAGTGTCAATTTGTCACCAAAATGGGAAGTTTGAAGAGTGAAATAGGTTGAAATTAATGATGTGCCTTAAAATACGAGCGTCGGCTCTCCATCTAATTTGTTTAGTTAATTACAGGGTGACGGTGCACGAAATCTAACCTCGTTATACACAAGGGAATAGAGGCTAAGCGGCGGGCCACGTGTGGTGAGCGCGATACCTTAATTGAGAAATGTCAGCTTACATTAGACTCTTAACGTCTCTTTTGGGCGGGGACGACTCAAGAAAATCCGTCGAAAACACGGAATTCCAATCAAGACGAATCACAATCAATTTCTCACTTTAACTTACTTCTCTTTTATCTTCCACTTTTACTTCAAATTAAAACTGCCCCATCGAATTTAAAGATCGATCAAACGTTTCGCCCATCACGAGTTGCATTTACAAACATAAATTTCAAATTTTATGTAAATTAATAGAAATGTCAACGTAAGTAATTCTTAGAAAAATAAAATGACTCTAGAAATAACAAATCTACGAATCCTAAAGAAAAAAAATCATTCAAAATGAATAATTCTTAATTAGGATTTTCCATTTCTTCGCTAAGAGTCACTTGTAATTATAAGACTGGAAAACTAAACAAAAGATTTAAATGAAAAGAAAGAAAAAAAAAATTAGCGGCCAAATTGATAACGACGCTTTGGAGTATGTTTTTCTTATCTAAATGAGGAAAGAAGTATTTTTGAAGCGGGCACTTGGGAGAAAAAGAAAACGTCTAAGTGGCAATAGAATTTTTCAAAACTTATTAAAACCAGATACGATGTTAGAAAGAAAATCAAAAGACTTAAAGCAAACAAGAACTGGCCGATTATCTTATTCAAACAAGAACTTTCTCTCTCTTCACAGTCCAATCGTATAGGGAAGGGAGCAAACAAAATACGATTAATGAATTGTCAACAAACTTGTTGCTAAGAGGAAAAGAGGTGGATAAGAATGGGGAAAAGCAAATTTAAATTAAAAAAAGAAAACTAATGTCGACTTAACTGCTTTCCAAAAGGGTTTTTAATGGCAATTTAAAGGGCTGTGAGAGAAGGGAAAATTCAACTGGATTGAGTTATTATGGAAAAACAGAATCAATCAAATTATTAATTATAAGCTTCAGAGTTAATTAAAGTTTAAAGACGTTTTAAAAGTCTGATCCAATATTTTATTGGCTACAAAGTTGAAACAAATAGACTGGGTAATTTGCAATTAAAAATGGGAATTCCATTCTTCAGCTTTCTCTACGGTAGAAAAGCAATTAAAAATTTACGTCGGTATTCGGCTCAATTAATGTATGCAGAGCAGTTTAGTTCTGGTATATTAAAGGTCATATCTAATTTCAGTTTTACAGAGATTAGCATACGTTAGCTTTAATCTAATAAAAATTTATTTTTATTGCACAGTGAAGTGACGTTAAGAAAAATTCACAAAAATATAACTTAATAATATTACATGTTTATGTTATTCTAGTCTTCGTAATTGAACGCATCTATCGATCTCATATCAATTTGACGTGAAGTAAACAGCTCAAGTCGAGTCTCCAGCGAGGATAAACACACAAGAACGTCATTGATCCTTTGATTCAATATAAACATTATTTTTTGTAATTTCTTAATTTAACTTTTATCATTAAATTAATCAAATCTGCTAAAAGCTCGAATTCATTTACAAATTTGTTATTGAAATATAATTGCAGTAGTAAAGTGCGGAATTATCGTCAATTATTTACATCACTCGCTTGCAAAGTATTTCTTTTTCAATATTTAACAGCGCGTCTTCTTACTAAATTTCCCAAAGGACATAACGAGTCTTTTATCCCCTCTTTTCTCGCCGGCTGAACTGCAGGGACAAGCGATAACACTACCTTGTATCATTCATGAATCTCATTGGCCAGCAGCAAAAGCGCGATTCGAGTGGCAACTTTTAAGGGTATGGCGCATGCGCTAAACCATTTTGCCCTAGATTGACGCACTCATCTGCCATCAGGCGTCTCTAAACTATAATCCTAAATCCCCCGACCTGGTTGCTCTTCCCCGAAATGAATTGCATCAAGAGTGAAATTGGAGCTTCACAAATGATGCCGACGCGCACCTGTACGTGAATAATACAACAAACATTAAATATTACTGCAATTGCCTTGTCCCAAAACTTAATCCAGACCAGGAAACTCGATACTACAATGGCTTAAATAGCACTGCTGTCATAGTTGAAATTACCTATTATTAACCGTAATGTTAAAGCTCGTTTTGATTGTAATACTTATGGGAATTTCTGCGAATTTCAGGCATTTGAATAAAAAGATATTTCGACTGCATTAAAAATAGAAAAGTTATGTTAAATTACCACTTACCTGCTTAATAGTAATTTAATGCAATTTTTAAAAGCATAAAATATTCAAATTCATGTTTCATGTTAAGAAAAATAATCGCTTTTCTTAATTTGTTTTCTCTTCGCTCTTTACATTTTCTAATTATTTTCTAATCAGACCAAAAAAATTCTTTTAACTCAATTTAAGCTGCTAAAAAAGATTAATTTTAATTAATTTCAAGATATATAAAATATTTATATTGAAAATAAATAATTAGTAATTTCCAATTTCACCTCTAGCGTTGCTGATGTTTCATGTTGATTTTGATGAATGGATACGTATTTAATCATTTGTCCTCCTCATTAGTCATCGGCTTGGTAATAACACAAACGGCACATCAAACAGTATTCGATAATTACTAATTTTCTATTCAGCCGAATTTACTATTATTTTATTAATTAACCAATATTTATATAAACTTTTTAAAAAAAAAAAATCTTTAAATCCTAACTTTAATACAAAAAAATTCTTTTCTTTTTTTTATCAACCTCAAACTCTTCAATTCCACTTTTCTCCCTTACTTTATATCACACTTGAGCATCCTTAAAACTCCTCTCAACCGAACTTACAATATGATAGTCATTGAACACCTTCTCCAATATCTACAACACAAGACGAAATAGAAAGAAAAAAAATGGTAGAGATAAAAAAAGAACACTGATACGTTTGCAAACCTCTTCACTTCATACACTCCCTACTACATAAAGCGAGATTTGCCATTCCCACGATGTGAAATTTCACATGTTAAATTTATGTTATTTTAAATTACATTTACTTTTATTTAATCCTTTAATTTCTCGTTTG
>JAQFZU010000051.1:0-72613 GCA_034696185.1 Henia vesuviana
TAAAATAATGGCCATCGAATTATCATCGATGGTTGGTAAGTTGACGACGGATGCGGTTGTTTCTTGTAAGCCGCAGGATAGATAATAGACATAATAGATACAGTAAATTTGACAAGATTGATTAGTGGCGACATCTATTGGGAACTTTATCAAACAAAATATAAAATAAAATAAGCTTTACAATAATGGTAAATATATATAAACTACAATATGATTACAGTTGTAACGAGTTTTGGTCAAAGTTTTAACAACTTTTGGGCAAAGTTTTGATAACTTTTGGGCAAGGTTTTGATAACTTTTGCGAAAAGTTTTGATAACTTTTGCGAAAAGTTTTGATAACTTTTGCGAAAAGTTTTGAAGACTTTAAGGCAAGATTTTAACGAGTTTTTGGCAAAGTTTGAACAAGTTTTAGCAAACTATTAATGATTTTTGGCAAAGTTATAAGGAGTTTTGTGAAGTTATAAAGAGTTTTGTGAAGTTATAAGGAGTTTTGTGAAGTTATAAAGAGTTTTGTGAAGTTATAAGGAGTTTTGTGAAGTTTTAAGGAGTTTCGGGCAAAGTTTTAACGAGTTTTGAGCAAAGTTTTAACGAGTTTTGAGCAAAGTTTTAACAACTTTTGGCAAAGTAGTAACAAGTTTTAGTCAATGTTTTAACGACTTTTGATCAAAGTTTTAATAAGTTTCGGGTAAAGTTTCAACAACATTCTATCGAAGTTGTAATGATTTTAGGGCAAAGGGGGTTTTTCAATGTTCTCATCTAAGCACTTGACTGTAAATATAAATGGATTGTGTTTAAAAATAGATTTTGTAAAATTTTAAGTTTATGAAAGGTCACATGTGGCCTTAGATGCTCTGCTGGTGACCTAAAAGCAACTACCACTACTAGGGCAATGTTTTAACAACTTTCATTCAAAGTTTTAACGATTTTCAGGCAAAGTTTGAACGAGTTTTGGCAAATTTATAATTGCAAAAATAAGTGAAAAGGATAAAAATTTATTGGAATTTTTTAATATTTGCCATGTATTTATGAAAACGTTCCATAATTTTTTTTTTCAAAAGTTCAGCACAAAACGAGGTTGCGCTGCATGAGAAACTGTTAACCGCTCGGTCGACCTAACATAATTCCAAGTATAAAAATTTTTAAATTCAGATTTCCTTTATTACTAATTGGCGTTATAATTTTTTTAATTTTATGCGTTTGGAAAGTGATAACAAATTTGTAATTTTAGAATCGTTCAGGACAATGTTTTAATGAGTTTTGGAATAATTTTTAATGAGTTCTGGAATAATTTTTAATGAGTTCTGGAATAATTTTTAATGAGTTCTGGAATAATTTTTAATGAGTTCTGGACAAACTTTTAATGAGTTTTGAACAAACTTTTAATGAGTTTTGAACAAACTTTTAATGAGTTTTAAACAAACTTTTAATGAGTTTTAGACAAGTTTTGACAAGTTCTGGACAAACTTTCAATGAGTTTTGGACAATTGTTCTTATTGATGGCATATTTGCAGTGTGTGGCAAAGGGCATATTGGCAACAAATTCTTCTGATGATTTAAGCATTGTCTACTGCTTTGTCCACAATTTATACCCATTGGAATGAAATATAATGCAAACCTGTCTAGTGCCTTGCTGACTTTTTCAATATTTTCAGTGTCATTGAATTTTATTTGGGCAAACATTGTTTCGGGCCTACCCCACCATTGTAAAAAAGAAAAAGGTAATTTCAGTACTTTTAGATTCAATCAGATACTGTTTAAAGTACCTGGTTTAAATTTTAAATTCTTAAGCCTTTGAGGTTGTTGCCTAAGTTTACTCTTTCCCTCACAGAACGTGTAAGTCAAAGCTGTAGCAACGCCATATTCAACATGCCAACTGATTAGAATAGCGTTTTTTATTTGTGTGGCAAGATGGCTAAATGTTTGCTAATTGCTTTAAAGATTAGTGAATTTTCCGACTCTATTTTTGGATGTTTTACAAGGTGTGCTTTCCTGCCTAACCGCTTCCCATTACAAAGAATTTTAAAAAATTGTTATGTTTTGCCCTCTATTGTAAATGTTTGTAACGATGATACTTTAGTGAGATTTGAATAAAGTTTCAGTTTTAGTTTTTGAGCATAACCAAGATGGCACATGTTTTATTTCGAGAACTCCCAACACTCAATTTGAACAATTACAATCAGTTTAATGAATGTTACAAAAATAAGCATTTCTACAACTACGATCATAGTAAGATCATAAATAAGAACACAGGATAAAGGTTAATAATAAAAACAAGAATACAGTTGATTGATCGTAGCACAGTTGGTAGGGCGTCAATTGGTCGTGCGTCAAAATGTCGTACACGTCAATTAATCGCCGGTCAAAATGTCGTACTCGCCGATTGGTCGTACGAGTCAATTGGTCAAATATGAAGTCATTTTATTACCGATAATTCAATGCTTGAAGTCAACACCCGCAATCTGTTTTGCATATCTGAACTTAAACTTTGGCACATATCGTTTAAGATTGGGTTAGAACTTTGATTTATGTAAATTCCGAAAGCATGTCCAGAAGTAAACATACTTACAATGAAGTGAGAAATCAAATTCCATCCTAAACAAGTATAGCATTGGTCACTATTGTTTATTTTCAGTTCTTTCATAAAAGCAATTGATTCAGATTAGAAAACAAAAACAACTTTTACTAATTGATGAAATATTATAAGCAAATGTAAAAAAAAAATTATATAAAGTAATTTACTACTCTGAGATTGCAATTGAACTTTAGAATTGTGATAACAAATCTTTTAAACTAGGGAGTTTATTGCAAAAAATTTTTCTATTTGTGTGATTTCCAAAATAAATAAGGAAATGAAAAAGTACTTAATGCAAGGTAAAATTTATCTATTTAAATTAGATTTACAAGATTTCGTAATGTTATGTCGTTCTAGCTGTGAGACGGTTTTCTACAGTTGCAGAAATGCCACCGTGTAATTTTAAACCCAAAAAATATACCGTAAAAGCAATTAGTTTTAGGTGTATTGAAAATAATTACACATCTCTTCTATTAAGGGACCGTCCTACGAAGATGTTATGAATATTAGAAAGACTAATATACATCCTTCACTTTTCACTGCTTATTCTAATCCTCTTTTTTTAACCCAAGGTTATATGCAATATCTATTTGATAATGAGGGTAAAAGATATTTAGATATGTTTGGAGGAATAGCTACTGTGTCAGTCGGTCATTGTCATCCGTAAGTAATTATTATGAGTTGATTATAAAATAAAATTAGAATGTATAACAAACAGAGTTGTTGTTCGTACTGCGTACGAACAAATGCAAACTTGTTGGCATACATCAAACATCTACTTGCATCCTAAAATTCACGAATATGCTGCAAAATTAGTCAAACGATTGCCAGATAATCTCAGCGTAAAATTGATATTTGTGATAAAATAAAAATATCTCATTAATTAAATTTCATCACTCTTCATCTTAGGTGTGTTATTTTACTAATAGCGGATCGGAAGCGAATGACTTAGCCATGATGATGGCACGTCGTCATACTGGAAATTTCGATATGATTTCTTTGAGGTTTCAAACATTTCCAAAAGTTACAATTCCATTATGATCGATTATGATTTCTTCTTATGTTCAGAAATTCTTATCATGGTTCAAGTCCTTACACTTTGGGTTTAACCGGCAATTCCAAATGGAAACAAAACTTTGCAAATGGGTTTGGTGTTCATCACGTTAGTGCATTATCTTTCTAATCTAATTAGTGTCAATTCTTAAATATACGATTGAATCTCTTATCAGATTATGAATCCCGACGTTTATCGCGGTATTTGGGGAGGTAAGTATTGTCGAGATTCTCTCGTACAGACTGATAGAAAATGTGGTTGTGATGTCGATAATTGTGCCGCAAATCAAGAATACATAAATGAATTAAACGAATTCTTATTGTATTCAACTCCGTCTCAAAAAGTTGCGGCATTTATTGTTGAACCAATTCAAGTTTGTTTTAAAATTACCAATGTTAATGCGCTAATTAAAAATATTGACTTTAGGGCATTGGAGGGATTGTGCAGTATCCCAAAAATTACTTGAAATCAGCATTTGATATAATCAGAAAAAACGGTGGACTTTGTATTGCTGATGAAGTAAATGCTAAAGATATTTTCAAATTCGTTTATAGTAAAGACTAATTATTTTTAAGGTTCAAACTGGCTTTGGACGAACGGGTGATCACTTTTGGGGTTTTCAGAACCATGATGTGTCCCCAGATATAGGTAATTTAACCACCCAAAGAACATATGCAAATATGATTTTATCGAGCGATTCTCTCTTTCAGTTACGATGGCGAAAGGGATTGCCAATGGGTTTCCAATGGCAGCAGTAGTAACAACCCCAGAAATAGCCAAATCTTTACAAGCAGCTAAGCATTTCAATACTTTCGGTGGAAACCCTTTAGGTTGCAGTGTGGCTTTGGCAGTGCTCGATGTCAATAAGATAACATCTTTTAATATAAATTTTGTAACTCACAAATCATTATTCTTTTAGGTAATAGAAACGGAAGGTTTACAAGAAAACAGTAGACGAGTCGGTACTCATTTAATAAATAAACTAGCTGAATTGCAAAAAGAATTCGAGATCGTAGGTGATGTTAGGGGGAAAGGGTTAATGATTGGAATGGAATTCGTTACGGATAAAGTAAATAGAATTATTAATTTACTTTATTTCGATTACTAAATTCCTTATTTAAATGCAGAAATCTAAAACTCCTTTGGCGTCTAATAAAATGGGAAAAATCTGGGACAAGTGCAGAGAATTGGGTCTCA
This sequence comes from Henia vesuviana, assembly GCA_034696185.1. Classification (NCBI taxonomy): domain Eukaryota; kingdom Metazoa; phylum Arthropoda; class Chilopoda; order Geophilomorpha; family Dignathodontidae; genus Henia; species Henia vesuviana. The sequence goes on from JAQFZU010000051.1 coordinate 4,824, forward strand.
TTGTAGGAAGAGGAGGCTTTTATGACAACGTAATAAAAAAAATACCCAAAATTTAAAACAATACAAATAGACATATTTTTTCCAGGTGTTTCGAATTCAACCACCAATGTGTATTAATATTGAAGACGCAGATTTCTGTGCTGATGTTCTCCGCAATGCGTTATCAACGTTGGAAAAAAATTCTCAGTAGTGATACCACAAGAGCTTGTTGTATTGTCAGGCTCGTCAACAAAAATAAAAATTTCCTCATATGAAATCCAAATTAAAACTCAAATATTTAAATAATGTATTTTTAATTATTTAATTTTTATTCCTGATCTACAATTTACTTGGTTGGTTTTTTTACTTTCTTTTCCTTCTTTTCTTTTTTATCTTTAGCAGTTGCAATATCAGGATTTTCGGCCGCTTCCTTCGCTCGCTTTTGACGTTGCCCAAAGAGTCGTTTGTGGGCTCTCGCTTGACGAATAGCAGTAAATGCTGAGAATTTCTTCTCGGCCTTCTTAATAACGCGAGCTTTTTCCTTCTTATGCGTCATTCTTATTGGCAAAATTCTTCCCTTGAGCTGAGTTGCCATTTTAATTTCCTCAGCCTAAAAAAGAATTATTAAAAATTTAAATCTCGAAGAAAAATCAAATACGAATAACTTACAGTTCCTTCGCCCTTCCTCAATTTACCACCCTTCTTTTTGGGGAAAATGATCAATTTGGTGCGATATTCCTTCAATCGCTGAACATTTGCTTGCAGCGATTCGACACTTTTGTTTCGTCGTCTCTGGTCCACAGAAATACCCACAGTTCGCGCGAATTTTCTTCCAATTTTAGCGGCCTGTAAAGCAATATTTAGTACTAATGCATCACTCGATGTTTATTTATGATTTACTCTGAGTTCATGTAAAGTGAAGCCTCTGCCTGCACGTATTCTCGAGTTGTATCTGAAACTCGGGCATCGAACGATGGGCCGTAAAAGACCACCGACTGGTCTCGGTGCAATTTTACGTGCCTTTTTAACACGAGTCAAGTGACGCCTTTTCTTTCGCATTGGTTGATCGAACCATGTTCTAACATATCGTTGCCAATCTTTATGGAAATGCCCATTGGGCACCATATTATTTCGTTTCGGTGCCATCTTTCACTGCAAATAAAATAAAAGCACATTTTAACATCGAGAAGCCGAAATTTCATCGCAGGAAATTTGTTAAGAGAAAGTCTACATCTCATCTAAATTAGTCACTATTATAAATGAAAAGCTTACAGATTTTATAAATTTAATAAGTGAATGAATATTTGCCAATGGATTCTTTAGATGGTCGCGGATTTTAATTTAAAAATACTAACCTAGAAATGTGATTATCGCTATAAAGACACGAAGATGGCTGTAACAAAAACCAGATCCGGAAATATTTTATTCTCGGCGAGACGAAAACCCGATGTCGAGTGAGAATATTCTCTAAAGAGGTCGTGAAGGAACTCAACTCTACTTCCGTTGAATCGGCTGCTTCAGCAGGTTCAAATGATGAACATCATTTGAACACCTTAGAATAATTAACAACATACTTATAAAAGCAGAATATATACAAACAGCTATGAGTTTATATTTCTGCTCCAAATATATGCTTTCGAGTCATATAAAAACGAAATTTTTAAATTCACATAACACGTTTAATTTTCATGTGCCTTTGAAAGTGAGATAAGTTTAAAAAATTATTTTTAAAAAATATAATGATATTTTATTTTTTTTATAGCACCTTATTCAATTTCGAAGAGAATTTCGAGCTGTAAATAAATTGTTGCTGCGATCCGGATACAACTCGCCTTGTAAATTATATTCATTGTCGAGGCAGCTTAGCACCATTGCATCAGCAAATTTACCTCTATTTACAAATCACGGTTTATTAAGATTACCAAACATTCAGAGAAATATTAGAGCATTTCACTTAACTCCAGTTAAAAGGCAGCATGACAACGACGATAAAAATAAAAAAGATAAAGATGACGATGGTAAAATGTAATATTCGAAAAAATAAATATAAATATGATCAATTAAATGTTTTCAGAAGAATCGAAATTGTCGCTATTGGCAAAGGCTGTATTATGGATGATGACGGCTTACATAGTGATTACAGTAATGTCTTTAGTATTTCCAACCAGTAATCAACCAGAGGTTATGCGGTATGTTTCGTGGAATGAATTTGAACATCACATGCTAGCCAAAGGCGAAGTAAACTCGAACAAATTTGAACAAAACGTTTCACTTAATTCCAAAAATTATTTCAGGTGGAAGAAATTGTTGTTCGACCTGAATTAGATCTCGTAACCATTTATTTGTACGATGGTGCAATTATAAAAAAGCGCAAAGTAATACTAAATTTTTTTTTAAGTATTAAAATTAAAAATATTATTTTAAATATTAGGCTGAACATAAAACATATCACATGAATATAGTGGATATGAAAAAATTTGAAGAAAAACTACGAGAAGCAGAACTACAACTTGGAATTAAACCCGAAAAGGGAGTTCCCGTTATCTACGAACGAAATCAAGAAAGCGCTTGGCTTTTATTATTTTCTTTAATCGCAGTTGCCTTAATGATTTTGCTTATGTTTCGGACGGGACAAATTAAGACTCCACCGAGTATTGATATTTTCGTGAGTATTTGAAAATTTTTTCAATATTTAAACAGATTATCTAAAATTTCATTTGATACAGTCTCAACTTACTCGAGCAAAGTTTACGATCGTTGATTCTACGTCTGCAGTTGGTAAAGGAGTGCGATTTAAAGATGTTGCTGGTTTAAAAGAAGCCAAGCAAGAAGTTATGGAGTTTGTTGATTACTTAAAAAATCCAGACAAATATAAAGTAAAAAAAACTCATTAATTTTAATAAAATTGTGGTAAACAATTTTTATACTTATTCATAATAGAGTCTAGGTGCTAAAGTACCAAAAGGTGCGATATTACTCGGTCCTCCTGGCTGTGGGAAAACGTTATTAGCTAAAGCAGTTGCAAACGAAGCTAGGGTACCCTTTTTAGCTATGGCTGGTCCTGAATTTGTTGAAATGATTGGAGGTTAAAGCAAAATTTTTAATTTTTAATTTCAAACTTAATTTATAATGAATGTTTTAGGGTTGGGAGCGGCTCGTGTGCGCGATCTATTCAAGGAAGGACGTAAAAGAGCACCTTGTATAATATACATCGATGAAATAGATGCCATTGGACGTAAACGGAGTTCTGGGTAATATTATTTTTGGTAGAAAATTTTAATAATTTTAATGATTTTAATCACTTATTAAAATTCACAGAAGTTTTGATGGATTAACCGGTGAAGAAGAACAAACATTGAATCAGTTACTAGTTGAATTAGATGGTGAATTTGTTAATTTATTCTAATATTGAAATACAACTTTAAATAATATTTTTAAATTTTAGGTATGGCGACCAAAGAAGGAGTTATAATGTTGGCATCCACTAATAGAGCTGAAGTACTCGATAAAGTTAGTAAAAACATAAATAAATTTTTGTAAATATATTAATGAATTACACCTAAAGGCACTGTTAAGACCAGGTCGCTTTGATCGTCATATACTAATTGATATGCCAAATCTAGAAGAGCGTAAAGAAATTTTAGAACAGCATTTGAAACCGATTAAACTTCAGAATGCACCAGAAACCTATTCACATCGTCTCGCTCAACTCACTCCTGGGTTTAGTGGTAATAAAAATAATTATATTTTTATTTTATAATTTATTAACCTTGTTAATTTTTTAGGAGCTGATTTAGCTAACCTTTGCAACGAAGCCGCATTACACGCAGCACGAACCAAAGAATCGGTTGTAAGTTTACATAATCTGGAATACGCTGTTGAACGAGTTATTGGAGGTACGATTAACGAAAGATTAAAGTTCAGTTTAGTCGATTCTAGTTACATTTACTAATAAATTTATAGGAACTGAAAAAAGAAGTCACGTTTTATCTCCCGAAGAAAGAAATATGTTAGCCTATCACGAATCCGGTCATGCTTTGGTTGGTTGGTTATTAGAACACACCGATGCATTATTAAAGGCAAGAATTATACTTTAAAATATTTTCGTTTTTGATAATTTATAATTTCAGATATCGATCGTACCAAGAACTAGTAATGTTTTAGGATTTGCTCAATATGTACCCAGGGATCGGAAGTTACATAGTGAAATTGAAGTAATGTGATTAAATTTGCAATTTGATTTAACTAAATTATCTTTTTGTGTTATTTGAAGTTATTTGAAAGGATGTGCATGGCTTTAGGAGGGCGTGTAGCTGAATCGTTAAAGTTCAACAAAATTAGTTCAGGTTGAATTTATTTGTTATTGTTGTTTTTGCTTATAAAAATTATTATTGTGACTATCGCAGGTGCCGAAGATGATCTTAAAAAAGTGACAAAATTAGCTTACAACCAAGTACAAGTTTATGGAATGAATAAAACTGTTGGACTCGTGTCATTTCCCGAGAGTGATGATAAAGGCTTTGGAAGGAAACCATTCAGTAAAATGTTGGCAGCAACAATAGACGATGTAAATTTTGTGAATTTGTAAAATTCGTATTTCTCAAAGTTCAAATTTCGTTTCGATAATCTTTTAGGAAGCGAGGAAATTAATAGCCAGAGCATATTTGAAAACTGAAGCAGTGCTTAAAGCTAATATGGATAAACTTACATTGGTAAATGATTTTTTTTTTAAATATTTTCTCAAATTAATTAATTTTTTTCTCGCAAATTAGATAGCAGAAGCATTAATCAAAAGAGAAGTTCTTAATTATTTAGATTTGGTTGAACTGATCGGGGAACCACCTTACGGTCAGAAGAAATTAATTGGAATGTTAGATTTAGATTCTTTATTGGATTCTCCTGCAAAATCACAAAAGGAACCTGAAAAGCGTGCTAAAGAAGAAAATTAGATTTTTTTTTTAAAATGTCAAATTTAATGATTTGAAATCGAATTTTTTATTTCACTCCATTGGAGCGATAATGTAAAGAAAAATAATAAAAAGGAATTTTGAAATTTTTAACTTTTAAAATATATCTGATCTTTATAGCCTATAAATCAAAATTCTATTTATTCAATGTGTCAAAAAAAAGTTATGCATCGATGATAACGAGATGAGTTTCATTAAATTTTCCAAGACTACACGAACAAGCACCAACTACCCGTCTTTAACAAAAATGGTTCCCGCCCCTTTATAGACAAAGAAAAAAAGACATCCGGGTACTGTTCAGATGACGTTATTGCTGTCTGATCACCGCCATTTTGTTTGATATTTACCATCATTCCTTCTATAATTTTATCTAAAACGGTCAACTGTAATATCGTCATATTACGAAATTCATTTCCAATCTGCTGGGATGCACAACTCTAATTAAAGATGAGACTAAAAAGGACGAAGAAGAGAGCGGATGTAGATCACTATAGTGCCGTGGAATGTTGGTAAGGCGGAATGATACTCGAATCAATTATGAGGACGAGTATAAATTTACTAACATGATGTGTTAAGAGTGTTTACAGCTGATGCGGGTCAAACTTGAAATATTTTCAGTGAACCAATGCATAAAATATATAATTTTTTTAAATTTTATATGTACGATTACCATTTCTCTCAATTTTCTGATTAAAATATTCAACTTTGAATGTCAGTTGCTTTTGCACGTTTATTATTACATGTACCATTTGAATTTAATTACTATTATAGAAAACAAAAAAATTAAAAAATGTAAAATCAAGATGAAAACATATTCTTAATAAGATTCTTCTGAATTTTTTATTTTTTTTATATTTCACAGACTTTTTTATTCGACATCAAATAATGTACCATAATATTCGAAGAATTAAGTCACGTCTGATCTAAAATTGCCCATTTGCCATAACTACTTAAACATGGAGCTAAATACGCAAACTTTAACAACAGTTCCAACTGGTAATGCTTTGTCTGCATCGGGAAGTACAATTGTCACTTTACCAGTTTTATCTGGAGATGGAATGACTACAACGAGTTACTTGGGAGTCCCTATTCTTCGGGACGGTACCATAATTGGTGCTACAACCATCCCAACAACGTCTGGTTTAGTTATAGCCACTGGGCCAGATGGCTCTGGAACGGTTTACCTGGATCCATCTCAGGTAAATGTATAATTGAGTGAATTAAAAGGCATTTATTTAATTAATTTATTTAATTTTAGGTAGCAGTTTTGACGCAAGCTGCGCAAGGGAATTTATTTGGCAGCGAAATACGATTGAGCGATGATTTGACTGAGAAAAGATTTCTAGAAACTCCAAAACAAAATCAAATTGATTTATCAGATGTTCAGCCTCCCATTAGAAAGGTTTAAAATGAAGTTTTAACTAATGTAATTATATTTTCTAATGGCTAGATTATGTTTATAGGGGCCTTTCAAATGCGATGTTTGCGTTAAAATATTTCCAAAGTGGAATCAATATCAACGTCATCAACGAACTCACATCGATGACAAACCATTTCGATGCGACGAATGCTCGGCTTCATATAACCTGGAAAGTAATTTAATTCTTCATAAAGCTACTCATAATTTGGACGATCCCGCATGTCCCGAGTGCCATAAAAAGTTCTCTCGCATCGCTAGTCTAAAATCTCATATAATGCTTCACGAGAAAGATGAATTTGTTGTTTGTCCCGAATGCGGTGACGAATTTGATACTCAGGTGAATTAAAAAAAAATTATTTAGAGTTTAAAATTTTTATTAATTATTTTATTTCGAAAACAGCTTCAATTAGATCGACATTTTAAAACCCATAGGCAAAATGAAATTGATAGTAGAATTTATTCTTGCCGCCAATGTTCACAGCAGTTCAATAAATCATCGATTTTACGCGATCACATGAAAGTTCATTATAGAATTAAGTACGTTTTTTTCTCGTATCTTTAATCTGAATTAATAAAATTTAAATTTTTTTTAGAGCATCGCTGTCTCATAGAACATATAAGAGGAATATAGATAGAACTCATTTTTCCCACACTTGTGAAACTTGTGGTAAAACATTCCAAAAACCAAGTCAGCTCGAAAGACACATACGCATTCACACAGGTTATTATAACTTTTTTTTAATACATATTTTTAATTTTTTTAAATTAAATAGGTGAACGTCCATACAAGTGCAATCAATGCAATAAAGCATTTAATCAAAAGGGTGCTTTACAAATCCACATGACTAAACACAGTGGTGAAAGACCGCACCAATGTGAATTTTGTCCCGCAGCATTTTCTCAAAAAGGCAATTTACGAGCCCACATTCAACGGGTGCACACCATCGCTAAAGATAAGGATCAGCCGATGTTTCAGTGCGACGAATGCAGTTGCGTGTTTCGTAAATTGGGAAGTCTAAATGCACATTTAAGCCGTATGCATTCGGAAGACAACATTGGAATGAGTGCGGATGAATTAGAGGTTATTCACTAAATAATCTTGACGTAAAAAAACAAATATTTTAAATTGGTATTTTTCTTCAACAGCAAGACGCAGAATCAGGAGATGGAAATGAACCTAAGAAATCAGGAGTTGGGACGACTAAAGTAGTTAAAGAAGTTCTTCAACAATTATTAGATTTATCTGAAAAAGAACCGAACGAAAACGAGTTACAAGAACAGGTATCAAATAAAACGATATAAATTTGGCAAAGTGAAAATGTAATTGTTTTATCACCAGATGAGAGACGACACAACTCAGTCTAATGCGGACATTTTGCAACAAGCATTGGAAAACAGCGGTGTGACCGATAAACGAACTATTAAAGGAAATCGGAAAAATTCATCGAAACACATGTCAGGGACTACTACAGTTGCCGATAAAGCGACGGGATCTCTTAAAAAATATATTATTCGTAAAGTTGGAGGCGTTTTTTGGCATCAGTGCATGTACTGCAGTAAAGAATTTAAGAAACCTAGTGATTTAGTGCGGCATATCAGAATCCACACCCACGAAAAACCGTATAAATGCATGCAATGTTTTCGATCATTCGCTGTTAATAGTACTCTGACGGCCCACGTGAGGACTCACACGGGTGTCAAATCATTCAAATGCCACGTATGCGACAAAATGTTTTCGACTCAAGGCAGTTTGAAAGTGCATTTGAGGTTACACACCGGTGCTAAACCATTCGATTGTCCACATTGCGATAAACGATTTCGCACTTCGGGTCATCGCAAGTGCCACGTTATGACTCACTTCAAGGAAAATGCGCCACGAAAACCTCGACGACTTCCCCGGCGAATCCCGAAAAGCCAAGTTCCAGTTCCCGACGTCCAGCTTCAAGAACCGATTTTGATCACCGAGTCGGGACTGCTCCAACCCCCGTCTAGAAATAGTAACACTTACAATGAAATTGTTTCGGTAACAGGGGGAATGGAGAGGCCCTACCGTTGTCAGTATTGCTCTAGAGGCTTCAAAAAGTCGAGTCACCTCAAACAGCACGTTAGATCGCACACTGGAGAAAAACCATTTCGTTGTCCGCAATGTTTACGGTCTTTTGTGTCGAGTGGTGTATTGAAGGTTAGTGTATCTCGAATCCTAAATTTTAAATTCTAATTTTTTTTTCTCAGTCTCATATGAGAACACATACGGGTGTAAAAGCTTACAAGTGTTTGATATGTGATTCTTCATTCACTACCAACGGAAGCTTGAAGCGACACATGTCCATTCATAGTGAAATTCGTCCATTCATGTGTCCTTATTGCCAGAAAACGTTTAAAACGTCGGTTAATTGTAAGAAACACATGAAAACGCATAAACACGAATTAGCTTTTCAGGTATTTTCATTATTTTTATTTTAATAAATTCGATTAAATTCTATTAAACGTGACAGGCAACTCATTCCGTTACGAGTGAAAATCAACACAATGCCGAAAACGTTACAACAACAGCAATTTCCAGTACAGATCTGACTGCTGTCACGGGTGAAACGAATGAGTTGATCGCTACTGGAAACGAAAATACGGCACTTACTCAGGGCGACGTTCAACAAGCGGTTCGTCAAAACAACATGGCTGGATTGCATAATACTCTCGCTCAAGTAATCACATTAAATAAACGAAAGGTTTATTTGATTTATTACTTTATTTTAAAATTTTAGACGAATTTTGAACATTTACCACAAACGTTTACGCAAGAAGTGTTTGGTGATCAACACGAAAATGTCGGGCAAACATCGATTTCAACAGCTCAGACATTTGCATTAGACCAGCAACAGGCTTTTACTCAAGCTTTTGAGCAATTTAGTGCAAATACTTTCAGTCTTCAGGTTGTTTGAATCAATTACGAAATTCAAAATAGAGTATAATTTTTTTTAAATTTTATTTTAAAGGCAGATCAATTGTCGGGGTCTTTAGATATTACTGGATTGAGTACCTCGTTTCAACATAATCACGAAGCTACTGAAGATGGTGCCATCAATACGACCGACATGAATGCTTTGCTCAATCAGAGGGAGTCCGTAGAAATAATGGACAGCCAACAAAACGATTTAATTATGCCGAATCAGGACCAAGATCAGCAAGAGAATGGCCAAGTGGAAGGGAAAGACAATGGCAAACGGTTATACAGGTTAGAAATACAAAATTATTAATTTAAAATTTTATTAAAATATTTATTGACTTTACAGATGCAGCTTCTGTAATAAAGCATTTAAGAAATCGAGTCATTTAAAACAGCATATTCGATCTCACACGGGCGAAAAACCTTATAAATGCAATCATTGCAATCGCATGTTTGGTTCTACTGGAGTTCTCAAAGCCCATCTTAGAACTCACACTGGTTTGAAAGACTACAAATGCCATACTTGCCAGGCCAGTTTTACAACGAATGGATCTTTAACTCGTCATATGATGATCCATACGAGTGTCAGGTAAATTTTTTTTTTCTTGCAAATTTCAATATTTAATTCAATGCGATTTATTTTTCAGACCTTTCAAGTGTATTTACTGCCCGGAGTCATTTCGAACAGTAGCTCATTGCAAGCGACATGTGCGAATTCATCAAGTGGTAACACCGTCCAGTGAAGACTCCCTTCAGACCATCGATCCGCAAACACTCTCAACGACTCCTAATTCTCTAACAACATCCACATCGAATTCACGACGCTCACGGCCAGCAGTCATTCAACTTTCCGAGGAGCAAACGTTTCAATTAGCCAATTTGCCAGCTACTACTTCCAGCACCTCGGTCTCGGAAAAGATTTTAATCGCTTCTGCGGCCGAAAAAAATCGTATCAGTGAAATTAAGGTATATCAGTGAGATTAAAATTGTTTAAATTATTTACATAAATTTTTTCAAAGGACAAAAATGCGGAAATAGAGAAATTACCTAAACATCCTCATCAATGCGAACAATGTCCTAAAAGTTTCAAGAAACCAAGTGATCTAATTCGTCATTTGAGGATACACACGGGAGAGAAACCATTTACTTGTAACATATGTCAGAAGGCGTTTACTGTGAAATCAACTCTGGACAGTCACGTTAAAACTCATACCGGAGAAAAACATTTCAATTGCCACGTGTGCGGTTCGTTATTTGCCACCAAAGGCAGTCTCAAAGTGCACATGAGGCTACATACCGGTTGGTTTTAATAATTTTTACGAAATTTCCAAAAACGATTTTTGATTATATAAATAATTTCAGGTGCAAAACCGTTCAAATGCCCTCATTGCGAGCTTCGTTTTCGGACATCAGGGCACAGAAAAAGCCACATCGCCACTCACTTCAAACCCAGCATTTCGAAGAAACGCAAAGGCACATCAAACAAAGCAGACAAGGATCCAGTCGTCAATGATCCCAATGTGGAACAGATCAACATCGATCCTAATTTCCTTCAATCGAACCTCATTCAAACGCTGACTGCCGATTCGTTGAATTCGTTAGACGGCGTTGGAGGAACGGTTTTACAAGGATTGGAGACCGGCGTCCACCTTCAGCTAAATGGACTTTTGGGTCAAATCACCGGTCTCGACCCCAATTTACTAACCCACACTATCCACATAGATTCGAATTTATTACAACAACTCCAGCAGGGAAATGTGAACATCACGCTTAATCCCAGTGTATTGCAAGGACAAGACGCAACGGGCGACTCGAATTCAACACCGGGTCAACAAAACGTTGTCATTCAGCAAGTGCCGGGTATAAGTGTTCCTATTTCAGCCCATCCAATAGTGTTATCGGCTCAAGCTACTAATACCAACGAACAAGCGCTTCAACAAAATGTCACCGCAACGGACGAGACTGCGGACGTAGTGAACAATTTCGAATTTTCTTTTAGTTCCAGTGGAAATGTTATTTCGATAGACGATCACGAAGTGGGAACTCAAGGACAAGCTGAAGTCGAATCGACTTTGGTAACGCACGAACTCGATTCGGGTTTGAAGGATGGAAGAGACGAAATGAGTGAACAAACTGAAAATTACGGCTGCACCGTGTGCAGAAAGAGCTTCAAAAACATCAATCAGTTGAAAGAACACATAAGTACTCACGAAGCCAATTTGACTTCAACATCTAGAGCGAAATCTTTTGTCCATCGATGTCCTTTGTGTGCCAAAACGTTCGTTAAACCGAGCCAGCTTCGACGGCATTACCGAATACACACTGGCGAAAGACCCTTCGCTTGCGATCAATGCAATAAAACATTCAATCAGAAAAATGCTCTTCAAACTCATATGACTAAACACACGGGCGAACGACCGCACAAATGCCTTCAATGCGATTTATCGTTCAGTCAAAAAGGGAACCTCAAAGTACACATGAAACGAGCGCATTCCAGTGACGTTGTATTACAACAGTTAAATTTTCCCGAAGTATCGGAAGATACATCGTTGCAAAGCACTCAATTAGATGCAGACGTTTCAGATTCGCACGTCGATATTCAAGGAAATCCCCAGGAACTCGATTTAGGCGATTATTTTTCCACGTAACGGCTTGTATTTCTCGCTCTGTAAATTTCAATCTTAAATAATTTCGATTTTGTATCGTACTAATTTATTTATAACGATTATATATTTTTTAAATAATCAAACTTTGCGTGACATTTTTATTTATTTTTTTCACAACAATAGTTGATAAAACAATGGAGTCTCGAGTCTTATGTTGATGCTTTGCACGTCTCGTGCATCACCCGTGCCATTTGCTCGTGCTGCGTAGTTACTGCTAAGTGTTTATAGCAACTGATTTTTCTACTTAAAGCAATTTAGTTTTTTTCATTAATTTTGTCGTTATGTTTACGCTTCCCATTAATGAAGATCATTCGCTGCTATCTATGCGTTTTCCGCAAAAATTGTGGAAAATAGTGAACGAGTGCAACACTGGCGCAATTCAGTGGAGTAAAAACGGCAAATCGGTTTTGTTAGATTACACTAAATTTCAGAGGGATTATTTAGATAGTAAATTAGAAATATTCAAAACCACAAACATCACCAGTTTTATTCGCCAGTTAAATCTGTACGGATTCCGTAAAGTGACGGGTCATTACCGCGAACCACTATCGTCTCTTCAGAGTCCCGACATACACGAATTTAGAAACGAAAATTTTGTACGCGGCCGATACGATTTGTTATCGAAAGTATCCCGCAAAACGGGCATTATGAAACATCGATCAGCGGAAAGAAAACGCAACTTGGACGACAACAGCGAAAACGAATCTGGAAAATCGCGGCTAGTTTTATGCCAGGCGAGTCCCTCTATTCAAAAGCATCGTGCCAATAATTAAAAAATTAATACTGCAGAAAGCTTTAACTGATGCTCTCAACAATGCCGCCATTCAGCAAGGAATGCAAGACAAGCATAAACATTACGCTGACGATAATGAATCTGTTTTGAGCGACTTTAGTGGTTCGCAGGATTCAGGTCAGTCGACACTTAATTCCATCTTCCAGAATAAAGTTAAATCCATTGAATTATTTCCAGATAATTTATGTTGTGATTTCGGGGGTCTCGATTGGGATAGTTTGGATTGGCTTCGTGAACCCGCGACTTCCCAATCGACTCTCGTACCCAATAGCAGTGATGATGGAATGGTGGGTTACAGCAATAAACACGGTTGTCCATACAATAGCCAATGTAAATATAAAATTATAAAAATATTTTTAATTTTTAAAAATAATTTTTTTTTCATCGTAGCAAATATGCTTTTATCAATGGCGTCGAGCGAATCATCTCAAGGAACGATGTCGTCTCTGTTGGATCCATCGATATCACCTCAAAGATCAGTAGGGCAGATGTCGAATGATTTACCAGTGGTGGATTGTCCATTTACTTTAGAATACGTAATGCAACAGATGGATAGTTCCCTCTCCGAGAAGATATACGAGATGTTGATGGAAGACGAATCGAAACCGGAGATGATTTTGCCCGACACCCCAATCGATCTGATGCCACCAGCATCCAAGAGAGGAAGACCTGCAATGGACACCGTCCATCCAATTGCTGTTGTAAAAGCGGAACCAAACGATGATTCCTTCGACCAGCCTAGTTGCAGCAGTAGTAGCAGTAGCTGCAGCAGTAGCAGTAGCAGTAGCAGTACTGTTACCAGAGGTTCTCTAGATGGCAAGGATGATGAAGCGTACGACGACTACATGTATAAAGACCAGTTGCTTCCATGTATTAAACAGGAACCACAAATGTATTACGAACACGAGTACAGTGGCAGTAGCGCGAGTTCGTCAATGAATTGGAACCATTACCCCATGCATAGAACAACATATTACAGCAATTTGGGAGCGGGACATTACATGTATTGACCTGCTGGAAATCTGTCGTTGCAAATGGCCACGAGGCGGCAGCATCGAAACTTTTTTTTTTTAATTTCAATTGTTTAATTAATTTAAGTCGTTTACTGTAGCAACACGAAACAGCCAGTCTTCATTTGAGTTTTAATATAAATATTTATTATTATAAATAGGTTTACAGCTAAAATTAACGGTTATTTATTATTAAAACTTTTATCAGCTGTCAGTCACAATTTTTATGCCATTTTTTATTTTATTTTTTATTTGATTCGCGCTTTTCCTCGTACTTTAGGGCTGTATTGTTGAGGCATCGAGTCGAGGGTTATCACTGGGATTTTGGGAGGATGTAAACTGGCAATGAGAGGAAATTTTCTCCCTGCGAGGTCGATCTCGAATTTAATGTCCTTTCCGATCACGAATTCGTTACTCACACCCGAGGGATTGTGAATGAAACCCATGCATACTAATTTATCCAATGTCATTCCGTAACTAAAATAAGTAGTTTATGAATATTTGGAATTTTTTAATATTGATAAATTACTTGCCCGCTAGAAGTGGTCAAACCGACCAATTTACCGTTACGTAAAATTGGCTCCCGACCCCATGGCCAATAGTCTTGTTCAGTGTCGTGATCTTCGACCGTGAAATGAACGAGTCGACGAGTGACTCCGTTTTGTTTTTGTTTCAAAAGAGCCATTTTCCCAATAAAATAATCTTTCTAACGTTTTATATAAATGTTACGAACCTTTTGGATAATTATCTGCAACTAAATACCTCGAGTTTAACTTTGTAACCACGATTAACTTCATACGGGGTAGTAATGCAATCCATTTCTTCGCCCCAAAATGGGATAAATTTTTCTATTCGTAAAAACCGAACTGCGTAGTAACCCACGTTGCGTAATCCGTAATCCAGGCCAACTGCTCTTATGCGATCGTAGATGTGAAGAGCATACTTTAAAAAAATCGATTCAAAATAGTCATCTCAATCTTGTGATTATAAATTCTTACTTCAGATGGAACAAATATGGAGTAGCCAGGTTCGGCAGCATTGGTGAAACCCAAAACCATAATTTCACTCGCATAACCCAAATTGAGTTCCTAAGAATAATATTTAATATTTTTTTCAATAAGTAAAAGCGAATGATGCAATCAATTCATACTCGGAAAGTGAATGGAGGCATCTTCATATCAGAATTTGTCAATTCTGCCATAAGTTCCTTCGATTTCGGTCCGACCAAGTTCAGGACTGTATACATTGACGTAACATCGTTGAACGAAACTGAACCATCCATCGGAAGATGACGAGAAAGCCATTCTATAATTCGCGTGTGTTGAAATGTAGGACAGACCATGAAAAATCTGAAAAAATTTCCTGATTTCACAGTTATTTGTGATGATCTTTTATGCGACTCACTTATTTTCAGCTTGTCGAACAAGTACGCAGTCGTTTTCATAACCGCCGTGATCGTTTAACATACCAGTTTGAACAATGTTGTTGACTGGAACATCAATGTCATTGGCACATAAAAGTTGCAAGAAAGAAACCACTTCAGTTCCATTGGACTGAAATATCAAAAAATTTAATATTATAAGATTTAAATTTAAAAAAGAATTTACCGCCAATTCCATTTTGGTGAGCGATGACAAATCGATAAGTCCGACTCCAGTTCTGCAAGTGTTGACTTCCTCTTTAACAAAATCGAGCCAATCCGGTTTACCGAACGTACCAGGTCCCATAATTTCTGCCGCATTCCCTCCTTTGCTGTCAGGGTTGAAATAAAACGCCCTTTCGAAACACATGCGCTCTCCAAACACTCCACCTGCAGCTTCTTCCAACGGGTAAAGTGGCGAACATCTCAGTTTTCGTGCCAAACGAAATTCACTTTGCATTGGGAACTTCAACTTGTATTGCCTAGCTACAATTGAAATAAAAATCATTTCCAATAAAGCCATTTTTAAATATTTAATTACCCGCAATTTCCCTAACTCTTTCACTCAAGAATTTTTTATTATTGTGCAACGTGATGAATCTCTTTATGTCGAATGGTAGTACGTAATAAGCACTTTCACCGTCTATAATCCAGTCGGCTAAAGCCTTGCCTAAACCACCAGCACCGGGAACACTATTACCATTCATTCCACAGCCGACAAAATAGTTTTTGACCTATGAGAATAAATTAGTGTAAATTCATATCTCGTAATTCAATCACAAACTTCGGGCGATTCTCCCATAATCCATTTCCCATCCGGAGTAAAATTTTCAGGAGCTGTGTAAATATTTTCAATTTCTATTTGCTCTAAAAGAGGTAAACGTTTCTTCATCATTTGATGCAATGGTTCTGTAATAATTGAAAGTAAATTTCGCTTTTATATTCGACAAATTTATAATCTGTACTAAATCGATCCCAGTCTTCAGTCGTGTGTTGGAACTCGAGAGTTTGGCGAGGTGTAACCGCCTTTCCGAGCAACTCGTGTCCGCCTGCCAAAAGGCCTTTTTTCCATTCTCTAATGTATATTCGTCCGTCGTAATCCTGGACAACTGTTAGAATAAATATTTATTGTAACTGTCAAAGATTCGTGTAAATAATAATAAACCTACATGGTAAGTTACTGAGATCCCTATCTTCAATTGTTTTGGTAGTTATGTACGTGTGCAATGCAGCGTGTATCGGTACCCGCACTGGGGTGTCGGTGTTTAGTGCCACATCGTGAGACCACTGCAATGATAGTTCGTAAGAAACAAATAAATAATTTATATAAATCAGTAATACCAATCCCGAGCAATTTACGAAAAATTCACAATCTATTCGTCCTTTATTCGTATCAACACTTGAAACAGTTTCGTGGTTTGTACCAACGTGTTTGACTTTACAGTCTTCGATTATTTTAATTCCTATCAATCAATTGCCTTATTTTAATAATGAGAAAATAAGGCATTGGTATTATTCTACCTAACTGTTGAGCTATTTGTGCTAAAGTTGTACATAACAGTAAACTATTCGCCACTCCATCGGAGGGAACCCAAATTGCGCCCTAGAAATTAAACCATTAAAAAAATAAAAATGTTTATTCAAAATTTATTCAGACTTGAAGATCGTTCACTGTCAGCAATGGATGACGGGCTGCGATTTCTTTGGGGGTTAAAAGCTGACATTCCAAATCAGTGGCCCTGCGAATCTACAGTTCGATCACTTAAAATATAACTAAAGTAAATGGAATCGTACTTTGATTGAGCATAATATCGACGAAGGGCAATCCATCGATCTTTCGTTTGTGCTAAATTAAGACTGCCACATTCTTGCCAACCTAGACGGAAACTAAATCAATCATATAAGTTTCAAAAATTATTTTATTTATTTTACCAACATCATGTCCACTTTGTTGTAGCTCTTTATATAGTTGTGCGCTGTACGTAATGAGATTCCGTTCTGAGGGTGATCGAAACTGAGCAACTAAACCAGATCCGTGCCATGAAGTACCGGATCCAACTCTGGAAATGAAATCTTAAATTATTAAAAAAAAAATCAAGAAAGAATCGTGGACGACAAGTACTTGCTCTGATCCAAAAGCACTACATCGATGCATCCTCGTTTAGCCAGATGGTAGGCCACAGAAGTGCCAACAACTCCTGCGCCGCATACAACTACTCGCGCTTGTCTGGGCAAAGCAGAAACACTCATCTGTTTGAACTTTTGTTTTTCAAAAGAAAATTAAATGTTGCGTCTCAAGAAACAGAATTCTTCTGCTACATAATGTTGGATGTCTATACACCAGATGGTGCTTTTTAAACAGTTACAGTAATTACCGTCAGGGTGAGTTAGTCGCTTTCAAAATAAGCGGTGTTCGCATGGTGGGCGATCGTAACAAAACAATAATATCTATTATTTGTATTTTGCGAAATAGTTGTGGTGGTTTTTCTTAAGTATTAGTGTATATTTGTATTGCGGTTTCTGAGCTACACAATGGTATCTTCAGCAGTTATGTACGCGGTTCACAAGCAATTGCATCCTCCTACTGGAGTGGAGCATGCGATATACTGTCATTTTTTTAATCGAAGAGAAAAGAATTTGGTTATGGCTGGGTCTAATCAGCTTCGGGTATTTAGGTTAACTCAGGATACAGATAATAATGGGAGAATTAAAGAAACGAGTGGTAAAATGAATAACAAAAAAAATTTATTCTTTAATTAACATTTGCAAATCATTTTACAGATTCAAAAGGGTCAAAAATGAAAATGGAATGTTTACAAACATACGGTCTTTTTGGAAATATTATGTCATTAAGATCTGTTCAATTAGCGGGATCACCTCGAGATGCTTTGCTATTAAGCTTTAGAGATGCTAAAGTAAATTTTATCAATTAAATCGAAGTGTTAAAATATTAACACCAATTAATTTTCCAGTTATCAGTCGTTGAATACGATCCAGGAACCGATGATTTAAAAACACTATCTCTTCATTATTTTGAAGAAGATGAAATGAAGGTTAAAATAATTACTAATATTAATTTTTCCAGACTTTGAAACTTTCTGTTACAGGATGGTCGATTGCATATCAGTCAAATACCTGAAATACGTGTTGATCCCGAAGGCCGTTGTGCCGTGATGATGGCTTATGGCAATAAAATAGTTGTTTTGCCATTCAGAAAAGAAACTGTATCAGATGATGGTGATACGCTTTATGGTTCTTCAGGGTAAAAAGATGAAAATGAATAAGTAATCCAGTCAGTAATTAATATTTTTATAGAAAATCGCCAGTATTAGCGTCATACACGATTCACATAAAAGAATTGGAAGAAAAAATGGATAATATAATTGATTTACAATTTCTTCATGGTTACTACGAACCAACTCTTTTATTCTTATACGAACCTTTGAAAACATGGGCGGGGTAAATTTGTTGGAAATTTAATGCGTTGTTTTAATACTTAATTTACTAATGTTTACAGTCGGATTGCTGTACGGCAAGACACTTGTGCCATTGCAGCCATATCGTTGAACATTCAACAACGAGTCCATCCCGTCATTTGGTCTGTTGGAAATTTGCCGTTTGATTGTCTTCGAGTTTTAGTCGTTCCGCGACCTATCGGTGGTGTTATGGTTTTATCTATAAATGCAGTTTTATATCTAAATCAAAGTGTACCTCCTTATGGAGTTTCACTTAACAGTATTGGGGATCACAGTACATCTTTTCCATTGAGTAAATGAAATATAAGTCTGAAAACTTAATTGATTTTTTAATTTATATTTAAATTGATTTCAGAAATCCAAGATAATGTGAAACTGTCTTTAGATTGCTCGCAAGCGACATTTATTGCTAATGACAAACTGGTGTTATCATTGAAAGGAGGCGAATTGTAAATATAGTAATAGAAAAAATGTAATTACTATAATCGTATTTGTTTTTAGGTATGTTCTTACATTATTTGTTGATAGCATGCGCAGTGTACGCAGTTTTCATTTTGATAAAGCTGCAGCCAGTGTTCTAACGACTTGTGTAAGTTGAAATTTTTTAATTAGACGTGGTATTAGTTTTTAATGGAATGGAATATTGTAGGTTTGTATTTGTGACGACGGTTACTTATTTTTGGGCTCCCGCTTAGGGAATTCTTTATTATTACGGTATTCCGAGAAAAATGTTGATTATAGTGAAATGGCAAAGGAATTAGAAGCGAAGAAAGATGAGAAAAATTCTGTAAATATATATTTTTTTATTTAATTAAATAGATAAAATAGTTAATTTTTTTTTAGTCTGAGGAACCTACTCAGAAAAAGAAGAAATTGGAACATTTAGGAGATTGGATGGGTAAATATATATTTTATTGTAATAACTGAGCAATATCAATTGTAAAATATAAAATTTAAAGCTTCAAACGTCGCCAGTATTGAAGATCCAGACGAATTAGAAGTTTATGGCAGTGAAATGCACACAGCTACTCGTGCAACTAGTTACAGTTTTGAAGTAAATAATAAATTTTTAAAGAAATTTATATTGAAAATTTAATTTAAAAATATTTTTTTTAAGGTCTGCGATAGTTTACTGAATATAGGTCCCTGTGGCCAAATGTCGGCAGGAGAACCAGCATTTTTATCTGAAGAATTTGCAAACAGTATTGATCCAGATGTAGAATTAGTTATTACATCTGGATATAGCAAAAATGGAGCACTTACAGTTTTGCAAGTAATTGCTTCATTTCAGTCGAATCAATCGAAAATTGTTATTTTACTTTGCTATTTTAGAGATCAGTGAGACCACAAGTAGTAACGACTTTTGAATTGCCAGGGGTGGTTGATATGTGGACTGTCGTCGGCTCATCTCGTGAAGCGGCATCTTTATCTGAAGTAATTCTTAACATTTATTCAATTATAACATTATTTGAATTAATTTTTATTGTAATTTTTAAGACTCTGGACGAGAACACTGTAGAACTTAACGAAGAGCCGACATTAGATAATGGTCACTCGTTCTTAATTTTAAGTAGAAATGACAGCAGTATGGTGAGTATAAAATTATATTCAATTTACAATTACAACAATCAAAATATTCTTAAGATTTTACAAACGGGACAAGAAATAAATGAATTAGACCACAGCGGCTTCAGTACGCAGGCACCCACTGTTTTTGCGGGAAATATTGGTAATAATAAATATATTGTTCAAGTGTCTCCTATGGGTGTTCGATTGTTAGAAGGAGGTAAGAAATAAATTTTCTTTATTTGTAGACTTAAAAAGTAAAATTCAAATTTTATAATTTTAGTCAGGCAAATTCAGCATATTCCATTGGACGTTGGCAGTCCAATTGTTCACGCATCTGTTGCAGACCCTTATTTGATGATTATGAGTGACGAAGGACAACTCATTCTTTTAACTTTAAGGCAAGACGATTACAGTACACGACTTACAGTTACCAAACCACAAATGTCGCATGTAAGTTGAACATTTAAAGCTTTTATTCGTATATTTTCTATTTAATTTGTTTTATTTTTATAGCAAAAATGTAAAATTTTGACAATGTGCGTTTATCGCGATGTGAGTGGCTTATTCACTACTCGAGCGGTTGACATTTCAGCAGTTAATAAAGATCAAGACAGTCGAAATAACGATTTGTTAAACACTTCATCGGCATCTGAAGAAAGAGATCCTAAAGCAGATCTTGGTGGAATGTGAGCATTCCTGTTTTTTATTTTTTAAAATTAAAATTCCAATAAATGAATTGTTAATTTCAAGGGATTTTGATGATGAAGAAGAATTATTATATGGAAACTGTTCAACAAATACATTTACTAATGCTACTGATCAGCAGTCAACTACTAACAAACAGGAACAAACACGGTATAAATTCTACAGAATAAAACTTGTCATAAAATTTATTGTTTTTCTATTACTTTAGCCAAAATGCGTCAAATATTACTGAAATTACTCCGACGTTCTGGGTGGTTGTTGTTCGCGATAATGGCATTTTAGAAGTAAAAAAGAAAAATTTAGAATATAATTTCTCGGTTATATAATTGAGTTTTGTCTGTAGATTTACAGTTTAGATGACTTTAAATTGGTTTATCTTGTGAAAAATTTTCCAATGGGTTTCAAAGTTTTGGTTGACAGTGTACAAGCGACTGTTTCAGGAACAATGTAAATTTTTTCCTTTTAAAATTAATTAATTCTTGTTTCAACAATTACATTAATATGAATTAAAACAGTGATAAACAATCAGAGAAACACAACGATACTCTTCCCGTAGTAAAAGAAATACTACTCGTGGGTTTAGGCCATTTGAAACGACGGCCACTTCTTTTGGCGAGAATCGATGAGGATTTATTCATTTACGAAGCTTTTCCATTTTTCGAAACACTTACAGAAAATCATCTAAAATTACGATTTAGAAAGGTTAATTATTTTTTTAGTGTTTTATAAAAAAAAAAATAATACAATTTTACTTTCCAGGTGGCGCATCCAATGGTTTTGCGAGAAAGGAAATGGTACAAATCTCGGAGAAAACAAGAGCAACAAGAAAAACCACAATCGTGTCGATTATCATATTTGCGTTATTTCGAAGATATTGCGTCATATTCAGGGGTAAGATTATCACTTGTAATATCACAAGTGGTTCAAGTAGTTATCGATAATTTTTTTGGGTACCAAATTATCGATAACTTTTGAAAAAAAATTATCGATAACTACTTGAACCACGAGTGATATTCGGTAAGATAATTTCCCGAGCTTCATAGCGAGTGAAATTATCAAAGAGAATTTTAAAGAAATTAATATTTGTTATTATTAATAGGTGTTTATATGTGGGTTTTATCCTCATTGGTTATTTCTAACATCTCGAGGAGAACTAAGGGTTCACCCAATGGGAATTGATGGATCGATTACATGTTTTTCTCCTTTTCATAATGTTAACTGTCCAAAAGGATTTTTATATTTCAACAGACAGGTTTAGTACTTATCAATTATAATTTCTTATTGAATGAAGTAATTCATTTATTTATGTAGGGTGAGCTACGAATTTGCGTATTACCAACTCATTTGTCATACGATGCACCGTGGCCAGTACGAAAAGTACCACTTCGCTGCACATCTCATTTCGTTAGTTATCACGTGGAAAGCAAAGTATGAAATATTCAATTAATAAATTATTTAAAAGTAATATTTTTAAAACTATTTTTTATCAGACTTACTGCGTTGTTACTAGTACCAGTGAACCTTGTAACAGATTAGTTAAATTAACTGGTGAAGACAAAGAATACGAAGTTGTTGAAAGAGGTAGACTTTTTATTTGGCATAATTCTTTAGAAATGGTACAATAATTGTTTTTATTAATTATTAGATGACCGATTCATTTATCCCACTATTGAAAAATTTAGTGTTCAATTATTTTCACCTGTTAGTTGGGAGGCAATTCCAAACACAAAGTAAAAATCATTAAACTCATTGCGTTTGGAGTTTTAGAATAATGTTGTAATTTTAGGTTTGATTTAGAAGAATGGGAACATGTGACTTGTCTTAAAAATGTTAGTTTAGTATATGAAGGTGCTCGAAGTGGATTAAAAGGTTACATGTCAATTGGAACTAATTATAATTACGGCGAAGATGTGACCAGCCGTGGAAGAGTAAAACATTTTACACAATTAATTTGACTCGTTTACTCATATGTGTTTTATTAGATTATAATTCTAGACGTTATTGAAGTGGTGCCAGAGCCCGGACAACCTTTGACCAAAAACCGAATAAAAATAATATACACTAAGGAACAGAAAGGTCCTGTGACAGCACTCTGCCAGGTTGCTGGCTATTTACTCAGTTGCATCGGACAAAAAGTATAAAACACTCATTTTCTTGTTTATTTTCAAGCCATTAGATTTTTCCTCTTCAAATAGATTTACGTTTGGCAATTAAAAGATGATGACTTGGTGGGAATTGCTTTCATCGATACACAAGTTTACATTCATACTGCAGTTTCTATTAAAAACTTAATTCTCATAGCTGACATCTATAAAAGTATTTCTTTGCTTCGGTTCCAAGAGGATGTAAGGACATTATCACTCGTTAGTCGGGTATGCAGCTTTAAAACGATAAATTAAATCATTAATTAACATAAAAAATCAATTGCGATTTTGGATTACATTTTCATGGTCAAATTTAAATGTCGAAGTGTGTCGTTAATGTTTAACTATCGATTGATAAGTTAAGAGATGAATCAATGATTGACTGTAAAATTTAAAATATTTTTATGCCTAAAAATAGGTAGAAAATAAACAACATTTTAAGCTTCACTTAGTTTTAATGTTAGTTAAATTTACCTGAACGAAAATAGAAAACAAAAAAAAAAGTTGCCTTTTTTCGATCACTTAACAATTTCTTTTATGTTAAGTAATGTTCTTTGGTAATTGAGATCTGAGTGTCAGCCAAAAAACGTTCCGCTTCAAGGTTTATTTATTAACGTCAGTCTCTACTTGAGATGAAGCCACTTGATAAATGTTGAATTCATCTTATTTCTTGTAAAAAATTATTACGTAACACATTAATTGTAGAGTCAAAGGTTAAACAAAGTTTACAAGTTTTTTAAAAAAAAGATTCTTAATTGCTTTAAATTAATAGATATTAATTTCCTTTTATTTTTAGGATGTGAAACCGATGGAGGTTTATGCAATTGATTTTTTTATCGATAATAACCAGATTGGATTTTTAGGTAAAATTTTAACATTAAATTGAATTTCAGTTAAATGATTTCTCATTTTAAATTTTCGGGAATAGTTTCGGATGGGGAAAGGAATCTTATGATGTTCATGTACTATCCAGAAGCAAGAGAGAGTTGTGGCGGACAAAGACTGCTGAGAAAAGCCGATTTCCATATTGGGTCTAATATTAATTCATTTTTTCGAATTCGCGGTAAATTGGCTGATCCTTCCACTGATAAACCTGCGAGCAGTTCATTAGAGAAAAAACACATTACAGTTTATTGTAAATATAACATTTTTAAAAATTTATTTTAATAATTATTAAAAACCTTTGTTTTTATAGCTACATTGGATGGTAGTCTTGGTTATTTATTACCCATTTCTGAGAAAGTGTACCGTCGTTTGCTCATGCTCCAGAATGTATTGGTTACTCATCTGCCCCATACAGCCGGTCTAAATCCTAAGGCATTTAGGTTGGTTATATTTAAATGCATATGAATTGTTTATTGACAACTGTTTGACATTTTCAGGTTATATAAGAGTCATCGCAATTATCTCATGAATCCTCATAAAAATATGTTAGATGGTGATTTGTTGTGGAAATATTTAAATTTGAGTTTTGCCGAAAAGACTGAAATATCGAAGAAAATTGGTACAACTGCTGATCAGGTCAGTTTTTACAAATTTAATGCAATGTTTTTAGCAGAGTTGTGTTAAGTTTGTTGTTTTGTTTATTAGATCATTGAAGATCTGATGGAAGTCGATAGAACTACTGCTCATTTTTAAAAGTTATGTCATCTTTTACTTTAAATTTTATTTCGTATTTTTGTTGATCTTGTAATTAATTAATAAATTCATTATCCGTAAAAGGAAGTATTTTCTTAGTGAAGTAATCCACTTAAAAATTCTACTTGCATTTTATCGATTTGTTTATGGGTCGTCTTTGGGTTTTTTTTTTTTTTTCAATTTCCTTTGCCACTTGCAAGGTCATGGAAACATTTTTTAATTTTCCGCTTTTTTATTGAAAAATTAATTTAAAATTTTTTTTTATTTGTTTCAAATTTGCAATTATAAACGGTGAACTACAAATTGCAATTGAGTAGTTTATAACTCTTTTTTAATTCCAATTATTTACATTTCCTGTCTCCCAATCAGCACTACTAAGCAGTTGTGGAATTTTGTTATTTTTTTTTAGCCGCCAGCTGTATAACTTCTTCCTACACACCCATAAATAAATTTAGGAGGTAGAGTAGTAGTATAAGAAGTTCAGATTGGTGCCAAACCATCTTCACATTACATCGTAAGGTCGGATGAGCAATTGAGAAGTGCCAGTGCTTCAACTGAATTGTTATCAAAACACAATATCATATTTCACTATTACATTACCCAAAAACTAGATAAATATGTCTCACAGTAGTGGTCGTGTAGATAGAGCCAGTAGTTCGGCTGATGTTAATAAGTTCGATAAGGGGCTAATGGACAAAGCTCAAAAATCCATTGACAGGCATCAAGCAGAGGATGAACACGCTCGTGTCCAGACCGAAGGTATGTAAAATTATTTATTTTTTAAAATTTTAATTTTATTTAATGCAGAAGCCAGTGATGATAAAGTGCAAAAAGTTGATGGAGTGGAATTTTACGTCCCGAGTAATGCAGTGGAACATCACACCACCGACTACGAATTTATCAAATTAGATCCACCGGTTCCCGTGTATCGACGAGGACAAACTTTTTATTTGGCTATTCGTTTTACGGGAACTAGAGCATTTGATGCAAATAATGACGTACTTAAATTGATCTTCACTTTTGGTAATTTAAAAAGAATAAAAATTCTTTACTCAATTGTTTTAATCGAGTAATTAAAAAATATAAATTTCAGGCCCAAAGCCTAATACTGCAAGAGGCACCCAAGCTGACATTCGTGTAAAATTTGATGTCATTAATATTCAAAACAAGGATCAATGGGAAGCTGTCGTTCAACATCACGAAGGGACAATACTTTCGCTCCATGTTAGTAGCTTTTTATTACTACTTTAAAATCATTAAAAGTTAATAAATCCATGGTTTCAGGTTAACATCCCTGCACTTGCACCTGTTGGAATCTGGAAATGCAATATTGTTACGGGAATAAAACAGCTTAAAAAGAGGAGGATTCACGAATGCAAAAATGATATTTACATTCTTTTTAACCCTTGGTGCAAAGGTAAAGTGAATTTAAGTTATTGAATTGTCCTTTGACTCTGAAATAAAATACTCTAGACGATCGTGTGTATATGGAAGATGATAATTGGCGCAAAGAAACCGTTTTGAATGATGTTGGGAAAATATATATGGGAGTTCATAAGGCTCCGACTGGGAGAAGTTGGCTATTTGGGCAGGTGATAAGAAGTTATCTTCAATGGAAATGTTGTTTTCTGATTTTAAAAAAAATATATTATAAACATTTTATAGTTTGATGATGTTATTTTGCCGGCTTGTCTGTTATTGCTTGATCGAGCAAAAGTCGACTTTGACTTTAGAGGGGATCCAATTCGTGTGATTCGTGGAATCTCGGCGGTGGTTAGTTTTTTAATTTTTTAATTATTTTTGTTGTTTAAATTATTTTAATTTATTAGGTTAATAGCCGAGATGACGATGGTCTTTTGGTTGACAATTGGTCAGGTGATTACACTGGAGGAACGTCTCCGATGGGTTGGACTGGAAGTCTTAAGATTTTTGAAGAATTTATTCAAAGCGGTGGAAAATCAGTGAAATATGGTCAATGCTGGGTGTTTTCTGGTTGCGTAACAACGTGTAAGTTGTGCTCAAATAAAAATAAACAGTTCTTAAGTTCAGCTTGCTGCTAGCATTGCAGGAAAGTTTCCTCTATAAAACAACAATCAGTATTATTTTATAAATTGTTTTAATTGCTTAATAATTTATACCAGACATGTAATTAATATGACATCGTAAATTATGATTATCAATAGATAAACTTTAATTAGGTGTTAAAAATTAAAATTATGATTGAAATGTGATCACATGAGCGCAAGTGTCACCATACAAAAAAGATATAAAAAGAATCAAAACTAAACGATACACACAATTTATTGACTTCATTTAATTACGATTAAATTTAAAATATAATTATATTATATTTAGTTTGTCGAGCTCTCGGAATCCCATGCCGTAGCATTACAAACTACGTGTCAGCTCACGATTGCCATCAAAATTTATGCGTCGATAAATTTTATAATAGCCAAGGGGAACCAATAACTTACGATGATGAAGACGCTATTTGGTAAATATTATAACCTGATACCAGTATTATTTCTACACTTTATTGTTTAAAAGGAATTTTCATGTGTGGAATGAAGTTTGGATGGCTCGCAATGATTTACCGTCGGGTTATGGAGGTTGGCAAATAGTTGACGCGACTCCGCAAGAACAAAGCGAGGGTAAAGCACAAAACCAGTACGAAATACAGAATTAACTTTAATGAAATGGACCTTTATTACCTTTAGGTTCGTATCGTCTTGGACCTGCTTCGTTAATGGCAGTTCGCAAGGGAGAGATAGGATTGCAATACGATACAATGTTTGTAATAAGCGAAGTGAATGCTGATATTATTCACTGGCAAGAAGATGAAGAAGCTGAGAACGGACTTAGACAAATGAAAAGCAACAATTATTAGTAAGTCGATATTTGGATTTTTTCTGTTAGAAATAATTCAGTGGAAAATTTATTATTTAATGAAGCATTGGGAAAAAAATACTCACTAAGGCACCTGACAAGTATAAAGATGATAATAGTGTTGATGATGCACTGAATGTAATTGATTATTATAAAAATCCAGAAGGTAAATGAGTATTGGTTGCTTTCTAAAGCTTTTTGCGAATAATTTTTTTTTATTTGCTCAATCAAGGATCAAAAGAAGAACGATTGCAGCTTTTTAATGCAGCACGAAATGCGCGATTGTTTCATTTGTATAACGCGCCTGATAGTTTGGCTGAGGATGTGAAATTTGATTTATTGGATATTGACAAAATTATGATTGGTCAACCATTTAAAGTTACAGTTACAATTCAAGTAAAATATTTTTTTTTAAAGTTAACTAAAACAATGTTATTCATTCAAAGATATTTGTTTAGAATACTTCTAACCAACAACGTAGCATATTTTTGGTTTTGAATGCAACTTCAGTTTTCTATACTGGTGTTGTACACGAGTCACTTAAGAAATCAAGAAAAGAATTCGTTCTTGCGCCTCAGCAAAGTACTTTACTTTATTAATATATTTACTTAAGTTAATTTTAATTGTTTTTTCCAAGACGAAACTATATCACTCAATGTTAAACCTGAAGAATACGTGTCCAAAATGGTCGATTATGCCATGATTAAAATCTGTGCCACAGCTTCTGTTCAAGAAACACATCAAGCGTGGGCGGAAGAAGACGATTTCGAAGTTGAAAAACCTCCACTCAAAGTCGAGGCAAGTTTTCCCACAATTACTATTCTGTCATGAAATACAATTTTAAAACAAAATATCAAATTGATTTTTCTTGTAGTTTTTAAGTTCTCCCATCGTCAACAAGCCTTTACCATTGAAATGGTCTTTTCAAAATCCTTTACCATACAGTTTGGAAAACTGCAAGTTTGTGCTGGAAGGGGCAGGGCTCAGTAGACCAAAGACGATTGAGTTTAGGTTAGTTAAGACATTATAATTTTTTAGAAAGATTAATAATTGTTTTACATACATGCAGAGATGTCGGTGCCAAAGAGAAAGTCATTTATGAAGAAACTGTTCTTCCACAGCGTCCTGGTGAATGCAAAATTGTAACAACTTTCAACTCCAAACAACTGAAAGAGTTAAACGCATCTGCTACGATTGTTATTAATGCAAATTAATCATTCTTTATTATCGACAGCAGTATATTACAATCCATTATTCAATTTATAAAAATCATTATTAAGTATTACAAATAATCATTTAATAGATTATAGTATTGTTAATTAAATTTATATATTTCTATTAATCTTTGACATTTGCAATTAAAAAAATCTTCATATCAATTTGCACTAAAAAACTAAACTGAAATCACAAATCAGTTTATCAATATCAGCTTATTTTGCATTATTATATCACTCAGATACTCAGACCATAAGTCTGGGCATGATTTATAGTTCTGTATACTCAATAAAATTCATATTGTTTGCCATTTGCCTTATTTATTATCATTACACGCGATAATCCTGAACCGCAATTTAAGTAGGTTATATTTTTTTTAATATTGAAAATAAACTTACCAATAATCACACAGAATGGTGAAATCAAATTAAGGTCGTAACTTTTTTTATATTTCTGATTTGCCTTGCAATAACACGAATCAGACATGTTGGCCCTGGCTGCTGCTGCTGCCCTGCACAACTTACAAATTAATGTGTATTCAGCAGTACCAGTATCAATAACCTTTAATTTTAACCTGGATTTCGCCAACCGTTAAAAATTATAGGAAATAATTTCTTCCTTGAAAAATAAAAAAAAACCTTTCAAGTACGTACTGACATTTTATTGTAACTTGAAATTTGAATGAAAGGTTTTGAAGCATTTAATGTAAAAATAAATTAGAAAAAGAAGTGATAATTTTCTTTTATGAAAAACTCAAATATTCGTAAAAACTTGTTTTTTTATTTACAAGTTTTTCTTACATTGTTGCATTGTAGAGTTACATATTTTCACCAATAGATGTCACTCGATCGTATTTGTCTTTAAAACTCGGCCAACTAAGCGTATTGCTGGCTGGCCTATAGTACAGAGTCTGCCAGAGGTGTACTCGGTAGTACTCGTTTTTCTTTCTTCCATCTCGGCAATACTTTACTTAATAGCCGCAGTATTTTAATACCGGCTTTTTAATAGTGTCATTAATTGCCGCAGCCATGGCTTCAGCTCTAAAATGTTTCAAACGGTAATGTTTTTATTAGTTATTTAATGGGTTATAATGTGCACTACAGTCTACTCTAATATAATCAAGGTTGCTTAATTTTTTTCCGAGAATTTGTAGACGTAGACGTTTGTTAACAAAATACCGGTCAACCATGTTGAAAAGCGAGTACCTAAAGTTTCGTCTGCCCCGTTTGACCTTGTTTTCATAATTTACATCAGTGTCACCTCTAACGTACCATACAATTGCCATATTACACATTGATGCATTAGCTTTATTAATAACTATTTGCGGAAAATATGCTTAACGAACCGTATCGATATTTTGTCTGGATAAAAACAATTTTATTTACTGATAAAAAAAATTAAATCAAAGAAATGGTGATAACGAATTTATCTTGAATTTTTAACAAAAATTGGACTTGGATATTACAGTCAATATTTATGTCGCTAAATATAATTTTTTTATTTATTTGATAATTTTTTTTTTATTTTTATTCTTTTCAGTACCGCATTTTTATTACATCAACAAAATTATGGCTTACAAAAACTCACATTTAGACCTCTCATTCGCAGTATCAGCGTTGTTCAGGGTGATTTAAAAAAATTACCGTCTAAGGTGCGTAAAGAGTTGGCATTTTAAGTTTAAGTCGTAAAAAAACCAGACTCATAAATTTTTTATTTTATTATAATCGTTTATGCAGGTGCAGAAATTTGTTGAAGAAAATGTTAAACTTATGACCCCTGCAAATGTACATATCTGCAATGGAACTGATGCTGAAAATCAAATGCTTCTTAAAGCAATGCAAAAACAAGGAGTTATAGAACCGCTTCCTAAATATAAAAACTGGTATAAATCTTTTTAAACTTATCATAATTTTGTTGTTACAATATGTTAATTTATGCAGTTGGTTAGCAAAAACTGACCCAGCCGACGTTGCTCGAGTTGAAAGTAAAACTGTGATTGCGTCGCCCAATCAACGAGACACGATCCCAATTCCAAAACCAGGAGTACAGGGTCAGTTAGGTCGGTGGATGTCTATTCCTGACCTTGAAAAAGCCCTTGGAGATCGTTTTCCCGGTTGTATGGCAGGTAAATTTGAAATAATTTCATATTCAAATAGATTCAAATAACTTGAATTTCTCATTTTTAGGTCGGACGATGTACGTGATACCCTTCAGCATGGGTCCAGTGAGCTCGCCTTTAGCTAAGATTGGTATTCAAGTAACTGATTCACCTTACGTTGTTGCTTCCATGAGAATAATGACACGAATGGGTAACAAAGTTTTGGAAGTTTTGGGTGACAACGAATTCGTCGAATGCATTCATTCTGTTGGTCAACCACTCCCAATGAAAAGTAAGTGACGAAACATTCTTCCATATTTACCAGTAGCAAAATATTTACAAAAAAGTAATTTTATTAAATCTTATCAAATAATTTTATAAAAACTTGCTTCTTGGACAGAAAAAACTAACACAGGTAATAGATTAAGGAAATTAGATTAGAAAAGAACAAAAATTTGAAATTTTATTATAAAATTAAAAATTTTTAAATATTAATTTTTTTTATAGAACAGGCGATCAACAATTGGCCTTGCAACCCTGAAAAAACGATTATATCCCACATCCCGAATAAAAACAAAATCGCATCGTTCGGAAGTGGATACGGTGGAAATTCACTTTTAGGAAAAAAATGTTTTGCACTTAGAATAGGCTCGACGATAGCAAAACGCGAGGGCTGGTTGGCTGAGCACATGCTTGTGAGCAGTTACACCTTAAATACTTAATTGTTGATAGCACAGCGGTTTGTGTGTGTAGATTCTTGGTATCACCAATCCAAAAGGTGTGAAGAAATACATAACGGCTGCTTTTCCAAGTGCGTGCGGCAAAACAAACTTGGCAATGATGAACCCAACTTTACCTGGTTACAAGATCGAATGCGTTGGTGATGATATTGCTTGGATGAAATTCGATTCGGAGGGTCGACTTCGAGCTATTAATCCAGAAAATGGATTTTTTGGAGTTGCGCCAGGTAAAAAACAAAAATAATATTTTCTGTATTTTTAACTTTGTGTTATAAAGGAACATCAATGACTACAAATCCTAATGCCATGGCTTGTATTCAATCAAACACTATTTTTACAAATGTTGCAAAAACCAGTGATGGGGGATTTTATTGGGAAGGTTTGGAAAAAGAAATCCCATCGGGAACTCGAATTGTATCGTGGTTAGGAGAGGAATGGAAACCTAAATCGGGTCGTCCTGCTGCACATGCTAATTCGAGGTTTAAATACTTAAATTAAATAAAAATTATCATATTTAAAAATTAATTTTTTCCAGATTCTGCACTCCCGCTAATCAATGTCCAATCATAGATCCCCAATGGGAAAGTAACGAAGGAGTTCCTATTGATGCTATTCTGTTTGGTGGTCGAAGACCAGCTGGTAATAAATTGAACAAAGTATCAATTTGGGGTTATACAAAATGATTTTTTTTTAGGGGTACCCCTCGTATACGAATCTTTTGATTGGAAACATGGAGTGTTCGTTGGCGCCAGTATGAGATCTGAAGCCACTGCCGCTGCTGAACATAAAGGTAATAGAAACCTGATTTTTTTTTTTTAAATTTTAATTAATTTTTACAGGCAAAGTAATTATGCACGATCCATTTGCGATGCGCCCATTCTTTGGATATAATTTCGGACATTACTTAGATCATTGGTTGAGTATGGAATCGAAACCCAAAGCTAAATTACCACGTATTTTTCACGTTAATTGGTTCAGAAAAGATAAAAATGTTAATTTTTTTTTTAAAAAAAATAGTAATTTGTGTTTTTAAAATAAATCTTTTAATGATTAGGGATCATTTCTGTGGCCTGGTTTTGGGGATAATTCACGAGTTTTGGATTGGATTTGCCGTCGTTGCGACGGTGAAGATATAGCTGATAAATCGGCGATTGGGTTTATTCCTAAATCAAATTCGATCAACTTGGATGGATTACAAAAGGTCAACATGGATGAATTGTTTCGGTTACCAAAAGACTTTTGGCTTAATGAAGTATGTCATTTTTTTTAAGGCGCTTAAAAAATTATCTAAAAACTCTTGTTTTATTAGGCAAACGACATTGAAAAATATTTCGATGAACAAGTAAATCAAGATTTACCGTCTGCAATAGCTCAACAATTAGCTATGTTAAAAGGCAGGATAGAGAAGATGGGTTAATTTAGGTCCATTATTTCCCTCAATTTATACATTTGATGTATTCGACTCTCAGATTAACTTATTGTAATATATTTGAGGGTTAAAATTATTTTGATAATCATAATGTAAAGTAGAGGAATAGAAAGGCAAGTGTGACTTGCGTGGCCTTTTATTGGATGAGAATAAAAATGTCAGGTACGCAAATTTGGAAGGCTGGCGTCGTTTAATTTCTATTTAAAGAATATTTTATTGGATATATTATTGGCTAGCGCGTGAAATCATTTTTTAGAATTGCGCGTGTCGATCAGAACATTTAGAATATTTTTTACCAGTAGAGGGCACTCTTTGTAAGTGACGTCGAACAGATGGTAACTTCGTCAAATTTTTGGTCAGCTGATGCTGCTTAGTTTTTAGGATTTTAGTGGGAGGTAACCTGCATTACACAAAACCGAATTTTTTAATTTATCAAAATGCCATTTCTGCGATTAAATGGCGATCGAGAAGACATGTTGTCGGAGATTGTTGTGGCATTGGTAGATTCTGCAAATGACAAGAATGACGATGTCCAACGAGCCATTTGCTCATCAATTCAAACTTTGGGTGTAAAGAAACCTGAATTAGTTCTTGCCACTTGTTCATTTTATCTCCTCAAACACCCAAAGGTATAACTTTTAATCAGTAGATTAAGCTGTGACTAACTTATCAGTTTTTGTATTTAAGTTACCTACAAAACATAGAATTCTTATTTTGAAAACAATTCACAAAATTTGCGATGAAGCTCATGATTTTGATTCTGATGAATTGAGTTGCAAAATTATTAAGCAAGCAACTGAAGAAATGATTTCATCAAAAGTAGGCCTTTATTATCTACTTTATTATCTACTTAATCGTAAAAAATGTTTTTTTCAATTTAAATCTGTTATAGGACATAATTCCAGAATGGCAAGGTGCTGCAAGTAACGTTTTAGTTTCTTTAGGAAAAAGATGGTGCCATCACGTAATGGACTATTTACTCGATAAATTTCAACCTGGAGTAGTACCTCATTTTTTTGTAATTCAAACCTTAGCACATCTGTCATCAAACAATGGTAAATATAACACTATTAATAGATCTTATTAACTGTTAATTATCTTTCTGATAGTTTATGATATGGTGCCATTTCTTAAATCTGTACTTGGAACTTTACTTTCGGTTATTAATTCTATACACCACGATAACATAAAATGGGTCACCGCATTCGGTATTCTTAGAAAAATTTTTGTTTTGAAAACAAATTTTTATTGATATTTTCTCTTTATTCAGCTGTGGCTCGGTTTGGAGAAGCTATTACAGAATACATGGCAAATATAGACAAGGCACCTGATCCAACAGTTAAAAAAGTGGTTTACGAAACTGAATTCAACGTTATATACGATAATCTGATTAATTGGCTACCAGGAAAAGAAATTAAAGTAAGATTGAAACAATCTAATTAGTAATATCAACATTGTTTTTAATTACATTTGCTTGATTTTAGCTTCGAATTATGATAATCGAAGCGATGGGTCACATTTCACATTTGATATCGAGTGCTAAATTTGAAGAACGGTTGAAAAATGTTATTTCTACAACTCTAGGCATCTATAAAAAACAATATTCTGAAATCAATGTAGCTACTCAGGTAGAAAATATTTGTAAATGCATGACTTTAAATATATGTCATTAATTTTTTTTATAGAGTCTTTGCATGATGCTTGATGCTGGCTTTCAAAATAGAAGTACAGCACTTGGTCCTTTGGTGGATTCTGTGATTAATACATTATTTCCTCAAGTAACTACGAATTGGAATAAGTACAAATTTATTGATTTGCTGATTATTTTTTTACTCAGATTTGTGATTTTCCTGATTTTGCTGAGCCTAATGTAGTGAAAAATCATAATGAAGTGTTACGATGCTTTTGCTTATTAGGTTGAATTACCTGACATGACTATGTTGCAAATCTTATTTAATTTGCACTTAACATTTTAGTTACTTATCATCCAGAAGCAATTACACATTTGTTAATTTCAAATTTGGAGTCCAGTACAGAAAAAAGTCGTGTTGGTGGATTAATTCTTTTAAGGCATTTGGTTAACATGCAAGGTGCTACTGTTCTCCTGACTATTTCAATCTGAAAGTCTTAACACTGAGTTTTTGTTATTTAGAAAATCACATTCACGATAAAATGGGAAACATTTTATCATTGATGAAGATTATAGTTTTAGACAACAGTCAAAAAGTGAGTGCAAAATCTTTGAATAAATAATTCCACTTGCATAGGTGTGATTTATCTATTTACATCGCAAGATTTGCCTGTATGTGTTGTTGCACAATATTAGAATTATTGCAAATGGCTTTTTCATGATACATATAGAATAGGCGCATAGTTATCACACATAGCAAGTTACATTTACTATTAAAATTAATTTTGACTTGGAGATGAACCCATTTTGAATTTGCCATAGTAGTTTAAAGATTACTATAATAAAAATATACTGATTTATAAAACAAAATTTACTTATTGATCTGTATTTGGTTAACAGGTGAAAAAGAGTTTGGCACATTTGATCGTTTCGTTAGCTCATCACGAATATTTGAAGCACGATGCGGGCCCACTTTTAATTGAATTTTTAATCCGTCATTGCTCATCAGAGCCAGTAAGTTTTTATGATTAAATATCGTTAATTATCAGGTATTTGATATTCGTATAATAAATAAAATTGTTTTGAACAGTCATTTGAAAATTTAACCGAACTTTCAATTAGAAGTATATGTGAAAATGTTTTGCACGTCATTTGCACAACTGTATCAGATATAGAAGAGGTAACATATATATGCATTCTAAAATATAAAAATATAATTTTTATCTTTTGTTTTCAGGTACTTTGGCCAAATCTTTTAAATTTCATAATACCTTCGCGATATACCTTGGGTATTGTTCCCGTGTGTAAAAATGCTGTACATTTTGCTACATTGTCAAAAAGCAGTGAAATTATTCCTGAAGAAATAGATTACAGTTTATTAAGTAAATTGCTACTTCAATTAAACTTACATGTTTGGTATAATATTTCTTTCACAATCTAGCAAATATTAATGAATCGTCTGTGCTACTTGCAAGGTTATTGGTTAGTCTATCTAAATTTTGTATAAATTAAGTTTGAACTAAATTTATTATTCGAATTAATAGATATTATCTAGTAACACGACTTCGCAACGACATTCCACATTGTTATTGATTAAAGCGCTTTCACATACTTTTCATAAAAATTTGGTACCAACATTTGATGCCCAGATACCCCATTTATTAGCTTTCAGTGCTGGTGAGACATATATTTACATTTATTTGGATTTAATTTTTAAAGAAAATTTTGAATTGTGATAAAAGATGGACAGAACTTGACGATTAATGAATGGGAAAGTTGTCTTTTAAAATTTATGAATCAATTTTTAAACGATGTCGATGAAGAAGATTGGTGCAAAGGATTGGGTAGGGCATTAATCAATCAAATAGAGTTGTATAGAGACTATCCACGCAATAAGGTTTTATTTAAGTTGATAAACAAAAACTGTCATTAATAAATTTCTATTTAAAGGCATTTTTATTTAAATGTTTGGGTGAAATTATCAAAAAGGTGAACGACGATGCCTTTTGTCGGACATTTCTAGAAGCGATATTCTCTTCCACACTTCACTTGGATGAGATCGAAAGAGAGGTAAACTTAAATAATAAAAACCCTTTTAAAGTTATGAGTTTATAATCTTAAAAATTAATTTAATTCAGGGCTGTGCTAACGCATTTGGGCGCAGTTCGGTAACTCATCTCGATACCACATTATATACCCTTCAAACTCTGGCAAAGTCCGATGTAACTCGGAGACATTCTGGGATCTTTAGTTTTTTTTCGGTATGAAAACATCAAGACTAATATTGATATAATGTGTTCGAGATATTCAAAATTTTTAGGATTCAAAAACTGAAACCGAGCAGGACATAGCAGCGAGATGCACTTCAATTCTTTGCTACGGCTACGTATCCAGTTTTTGTCCAACTTCTGGTCTTTCAAATCATTTAGAACAAATTCTCAAGTACTTACTGTCACAATTTCAATTTACACAGGTTTGATTTGATGCAAATTTTTCATATTATGACTATTCGATAGTAAAAACTAAATATTAAAATTATTTTCAGAAATCAAAGGACACAAAAACCAGTTTATTGCGATCTATCGGTTTACTGACCTCAGCTTTACATCCAAAACAATTTAACAATACTTTAAAACTATCAGTTAGACTTGAGATAATTAATCATCTTTATCGAGTTTTGAAAGAAACGTCAACAACAGAAGTAATTGATTTATCATTGGAATCCATCACAAATTTAGTGTATGCAAAAATTAAACGAAATTCGGGTATATATATATATTTATAAATTATAATTCAGACAATTAGAACCACTTTTACCTACATCGGAATGGGAAAAGATATTGAAAGCTTGCACTGAAAAAGTATATTCAACATTTGAACCAACCGAATTACCTAATGAAAACAGCTTAATGATTTTAAATCGATTACTTCACACTTTGCTAGAACGTGAACCTACTTCTGAAAATTTATATTTCATAACGTGTGTAAGTATTTGATAATATGTAATAATGGTTTAGAGTCGTGTCTTGGTGCAATTATTTTTTAATCTTTAAAAAAAATTAGAATTTAGATATTTGGCTTACGTCACAAAATATCCAAGAACGAAAGCAAAGTGTAGCTTCTTTGGTCACATTAATAGAAGAGTATTTAACGATATATTCTACTAGTGGAGAAGTAATTACTTTTAATTACATTTAATTTATGACTGAGTTTGGGTTTTTGTTATTCGCAGAATATTGTTCGCTTCAGTCCAATGGGTTCGATTTTAGCCCGACTAGTGCCTCGTTGTTCTGATAAAGATGTTTCAATTCGTCAAATGGCAGTCATTGGAATTTCTTTGCTATTTAAATTGGCAGCTGCTTTTGATGGTAAAAGTTCAAGATCTTTTTTAAGATGGAAGTAATCATTTTATAATCATTTTCTAGGGCTTAGTACCGAATATTTCGAAACGACTTTTTCTAAGTTAGATGTAATTGGTTCAACACTATCGGTACAAGTAAATGCAGATGTACTATTTCAAACAATTACAAGTCTCGGCCAAGTAATGATATTTTTATTTAAAAAAACATGTATGGTTTAATGAGAAATGTTTGGAATTAGATTCTCGCATCAAATTTGCCTTCTCACCAAGTGATTCCTTTTTTGCATGTTTTATTTGA
This sequence comes from Henia vesuviana, assembly GCA_034696185.1. Lineage (NCBI taxonomy): Eukaryota > Metazoa > Arthropoda > Chilopoda > Geophilomorpha > Dignathodontidae > Henia > Henia vesuviana. The sequence continues at coordinate 43,212 of JAQFZU010000051.1, forward strand.
TGGGTTGGTGGATCCCATCGGTAGTTGTTCTGCTGGAGTATGCGTTGTGTTTAATGCTGTTGTCCGAAACAGAGGTGGTGAACTTCACCAACAAGTAATTACAATGCGTTTGATTTCTATTAAAATAGTAAAACTTAACTTTTAAATATTTCGATTGTAGGTTGAAGTTTTACTCCAGTTATTGCATCGGCAGCTAAATTCAATCGAACATATTAACACTAAGAAAGCAGCATTACAAATTATACGAAACCTCGCCAGCCATCATTTGATTTCGGTAACGGAATTTTTGCTCAGTTCACTCACACCTTTTAACAGGTATTGGAATGTATATTATTATTATCTTATTTATATCTAACTATTGGTATGATTACAGCCCCGTAGCATTATCGTGGCAAGCTTTGGCTCAAGATAGCATTTTAAGTAATGATGTTTTGACACATTTGCTGAAAAATTTAAGTTTGAAATCGCCTTGCGCTTACGAGCAAATCGATCCACGTCACAACAAAGATAAATTATTAATCGCGACATCACGATCCATAGCGGTAAAAAAAACATCATAAAGCTATGAAACTTCATTCAATTAAAACCTTGAATTTTTGCAGGTTCTTCACGCATTGAAGGAAATGTTCCATCAAGCTGAAATGGAAACAGCAGCTATCAATAATTTTAGCCAACTCTTTGCTTCGTACTTAATGATTTGTGGGATCTTTGTCGACGCTTATTTGCCTCCACCTCCGGATCATAAAAAATCGTTGTGGCCTCCAGCAAGTGCATTTCAAAACAAAGATTCCACGTCTCCAATTAGGTGAAATATTTTTAATGACTAATACTTATAAATCTCGATCAATATTAATAGATTTGTTTCTATTACAGAGTGGCAATTGATTCTCTGAAGGCATTTTTGCTGTGCGCACAACAGGATTCAATTCTAAATGATGTAACAGAAGAGGGTTGTTGGGCTAACTTGGAAAGCAGCGAATCGTTCCCAGATGCAATTACTAGTTTATCAAAGTGAGTGTAGTTTTTAAAATTTTATAATTACTAAGATTCTAATTTTATAAAACTATTTTGGCAGAGCAATTTGTAAATACGCTCCTGAATCGTTGTCGCGTATTGTGTCTCTGTTGAGTCCTGCCATTACCAGTACCTACGAGGCTCATCGAATTCTTGCAGTTGCGTTTTTTGCAGAAGTAATATGAAATTAAATGGTTTGAAGTACGTGATTGGTAATTAATTTTGATTTAATTTGGTGATTAAGTTGATTCACCAACGCTGCAATAGCGATAATGTCCTATTGGAACTCATCATGAATAGTTTGGTTAATGTTTTAGTGGATACTTCAACAACTGTTCGTCGTCTTAGTATTAGAGGACTTGGCTGCATTGTTGAAATTGGAGCTGATGAGGTAATTACTAAAAGTTTTTTTATTAATAATAATATTTAAGCGAATTGTGGTTAAATTTGCTATCAAAAACGTAAGAGAAATTTTATTTTATATAGTTTGGCACAATGGAATGGTTTGGGGTAAGAAAATTGAGCGATAATAAATATTCAATTTGTTTTAAAATATTATTCACTGCACAAAGTTAATTAGAACAGCAATAAATAAAATTTTAAATTCCAGATTCATAAATACTCGACATCAGTTTTGTCAGCCATGTTAGTTGGATTGGACGATAAAGACGATTTGAAAGGGAATATAGCATTAGAAGCAATGGGCGGCCTCTCGAAAATGTTGGTGGAAATCGATTCGACTTTGGTGGCTCCTATACTCATCAGCATAGTATTACGCATTAGGACGAACTTTGAAAATGTTAATCAATTTACCCTTTTAAATGTAAAGATTAATATTGACATTTACCTTTTTTAAAATTTTATTCAGGCAAGACCGGACGTAAGGGAAGCAGCTTTTAAACTTTTTGGAGATTTATCAAAATTTGCAATCGGAGATAGCGAAGCAGGTTATATAGAACAAATTCAAAATAATATGGTGCCATTATTACTGCATCTTAACGATGAGGATAAAAATGTCATTAAAGTAAATTTTACTTTTAATTTTTTTTTTTAAAATAAAATTATTTTTAATGTTATTTAATTGTTAGGCGTGTAAACATGCATTACGTAGCGTAAGTCCATTGCTGCACTGCAAATCAATGAACAAAATGTTCCAAAAACATTTGATTGCTGAGGGTGAATTGCATTATGGAGAATTTATGAACGATTTAAGCAAAATCTTGGTACGTGGATGTGGTTTAGTTGGTGTGATTTTTTTTATTATTATAATTAATTTTCCAGGTTGTCGAGTTTTCAAACAAAATTCCATTCTATGTGACGGGCAATGTTTTATATTTTAAGAGTTCTTGGTCAGTAATTCAAGCAAGTGCTGCGATGTTCGTTGGTAATTAAATTAAATAAACAGAAGCATAAATTAAAAAAATATACATGAAATTACTTTTGTACATTTTTAGGATATTTATTAAGTAATTTACCAGAACAAGTGCAATGCCATGTTGATAGGGAAGCGACATGCACAGGTGAAAAAAATTATATTAGAGAGGGGAAAATATGCGATTTTAATAAATTTCTCTTTTCAGCTTTAATATTATTATTGAGAAACGAAGACAAGGAAGTACGCATTAAGGCAGCAGAAGCAATGAGTTTGTTACATCAGTATTAAAGACAATGTAATAAAATTTTTTTTAATTATATATTAATAAATGTATAATGAGCTGATTTTCTAAATCAAACTTTTGGGTCTTATTTTTCTTAACATTTTCAAAACATCTTAATTTATTATTCTGTCACTTAAAAAATGAAATTGCATGTTTGAACTTCACTGCAAATGCTTAACGAGCGATAGAGTAGGAGTTGAATTTGACCAATCATAGCAAAGAATTCATATCATCATTCTTACCATATATGGATTCACCTTTCATGATTGTTGTGGTATGGTAGCCTAGAATTGACAATTAGAAATTGCAATCAAATTGTCTTTTATTGCAAATACTAATTGTCAATATTTAATTTTTATTTGATTTCTGAAAATCTGGTTGCTAAAATTATATTAAGACCATCTTTTATCTGACATGTATAGGAATAAAATGGGTTTAGAAAATACATATTTTGGGAGCAGAATTAAGCAGTAAATTAGGAGTAATTTGCATAATCCGATTCTGAAATAGGTTTTCCCATTAAACTGATCAAAATGAGTTTTTTTCCCCATTTTGATGAAATTTTCCTGAATAACAGGTTTTAATATTTTAATCTGTTTTTAATTTTAGCCATCCAGGGCTAAAAATTATTTGGTCAAGATTAGGAATCTTTGTAGATTTCATTTCTGTGACATTTATTTTATGATTTATTAATTGTATTGCATTATTTTGGAGCGGTCTTAGCTTTTATATGTCGACTATTCTTGTTTGTCGACCATTTTCCAAGTTTTGTTTATCAGATTCCTTGTAGCTAATCAGAAATTTCATCCAGTTCGCAAAGAATTTTTATATATTTCTGGAGCCTCTTATAAAAAAATTTTATCATTTTGAGATCATTTTCAGATCATTTCTAATTCATAAATTGATCATTTTTGGATCATTTTTTGCTCATTTAAAAATCAGTTCAAAATCATTTTTATTTTACAAATTGATCATTTTTTAATCATTTTAAATGTCATAATGGTTAATCCGAATTATAATCATAAAATTGGATTAATTTTTTTATTTTAATACAATCTATTTGCTGAAAATTTAATAAATAATAAAATATAGCTGTCATTCATTATAGTTTTAATATATAGTTTAATGTATTTAAAATAAATTTTAAATCAAAGAAGCAACATCTCTCTTTGCTTTACATAAACCATTTGTATGAGTAAAATATTTGTAGAAATTTGTTTAGGTAATTTTCTACTTGATACGTTTGTATTTTGTTAAGAAAATACTTTTAATTTTAATTTATATTATTATAATTTTTAAAAAAATTTTATTCAAACATTTTAATTTTAACAAACATTTTCATTTTTATACATTATTTTTAAAAGTGTTTTAACTAAATTTTTTTTTAAAAAAAACAAATTTTATCCTCAAAAATTATTTTTTTAGAACATTTTATCCTCAAAAATTATTTTTTTAGAACATTTTATCCTCAAAAATTATTTTTTTACAACATTTTATTCTCAAAAATTATTTTTTGAAACATTTTATCCTTTTATTTAATTGAATATTCCAAACAAACTAATTTTTCAAAAATCGATAAATTAAACTCTTTATTCTAAAAACATCTGTGGCAAACTCAGGTGACAAAATTGATACATTTAAATAAAAAAAAATAATCTTTTTCGTTATTGGCTGTTTCACGGTCCCTCTAAACTACCATACTTCAGTCATCCATAACAGACAGACCATTCTCAGTCCAGCCCAACCTCAAAGAGACATGGCTTCCCAATTGCTGCCTCCTGTCAAAACCGAAAAACAAATCTTCGAAAACTCAATGCCGGAAGATGACCCGAATTCGAACTCAACTGTCAATTCGACCGAAATCATTGAAGACGAAATAAAGCCAAGATGGGGACCTCATCACGCAGGAGCTAAAGAATTAGCTAACTTGTACAGTAGAGGTATTTGATGTCTGACTCACTTGTTAGCGATTACAAGTTAAGTTGACTCATGACAATATTTTTTTTTCTTAGGAAAACGAACACAAGAATATATTTGTATCATACTGTGCATTATTCTAATGATGATCAATTTCTACCACATGTGCTTAAATTTTAGATTAGAAAATTGGAATATTGTATTAATTGCAGCAAGTAAGATCACTCACAATTTTTTAAGAGAACTGTTTTTAATCTCATAAATGTTTATTTCAGTTTGCGGAATTATAAGTGCCGATTTTGGCAGTGGTTTGGTACATTGGGGAGCTGATACTTGGGGATCAGTCGAAGTTCCCATCATTGGCAAAGTAACTCTTTATCGTTTATCAATACTATCGAATTATTTATTTATTTTTTTTACGTAATTTGCTGATACAGAACTTTATTCGTCCATTTCGAGAACATCACATTGATCCTACCTCAATTACTCGTCATGACTTTATCGAAACGAATGGCGACAATTTCATGTTAACTATTCCTACTTTAGCGCAAATGGCGCATAACTTCCATTTTTTAAACCCAGAAGAAGTTCAAAAAAATTATTCGAAATATTGCTATCTCTTTTTATTGGCAATTTTTGTCGCAATGACGAATCAAGTATTTATATCTGTCTATCGATAAATTTTGTTTACGGATTATAATTAATTTTTTTTTTAAAACCAGATTCACAAATGGTCTCATACATATTTTGGTTTGCCTACGTGGGTGACTTATTTACAAGATTTTCATATTATTCTTCCTCGTCGGCATCATCGAATTCATCACGTGGCGCCGCACGAAACTTATTTTTGTATCACGACAGGTTGGTTGAATTATCCTCTAGAAAAAATCCAATTTTGGTCCACATTAGAAAAAGTAATAGAAACACTGACAGGGGTCAAACCAAGAACTGACGATTTTAAATGGGCACAGAAACGCGATTAACTTAAAGTTAATTTATGCCAGAATTGTAGATCTCAATTGGAGTTGGTGCTTTGCTACTCATTTTTTGTGAGGAAAGTTTGCAACTCCTAACAAGAGAAATTTTCATCGAAGCGAATGGCTTAATTCAAGTGGAGCTCAACTTTTTTCCAATTTTTTTTTAAAAATAAAATGAGAATGTGCATTAATAAAATTAATTCGGTGCTTGATCTCATGTCAGTCCAATTATTTCTCCCCCCATAAAAAAAATTGTAAAACTGGAATTTTGCCTTACTAAGCATTAGATCTCGTTCATTTATCATCCCCAAACAGAATTTTCAGACTGGTTGTTAGCAAAAATTACTATTATTAATTGTAAATGAGGGAAAGTTGGCTGCATGTGCTTCCAGAAATTGTATTTCGCATGTCTGTTGAAGCTTCCAATACCGAACAAATTTATTTTAAAAATATTCCTTAAATCAATTGACATGAGTTCAAGTTGTGTTTTTATTTTTGATCTTGTGTATTTTTTTAAATTTTTTTTTATTATTTTAATCGGGTAAACTTATTGTTCCCGATTGGGGTCGTCAACAACTTTTATTTCTTAATTACTTAAATTTTGTAAATTGTTTTGTAACTTTAAAATGGTTAACATATTTGTTAAATCGAAAAGAAAAACTCAAAAATTAATTGTAATTAATTAATTTAATACTTATTTTCATAATACTGAGATTCTACTTACATCCGAATTGTTTATTAAGTGCCAAGATTTATTTGAATGTAAAGACAATCATAAGCAAGGTCACGTTATTGAGTAAATTACTTAACTTTTTTTATATAACTTAATTTATACAACGAATATACTGTGATTGGCAAAAATTATTATTTTTTTCTTCTCAAGGTATACTTAAAATATATAATTTTTAACAAATTTTATTTTGAAATGAGTTGTAATAATACGAAAAAGGCATTATGTACACATCTATTTGTCCTCCCCTCATCAGCTGTGGTTGTAATTCCATTCACGCCACTTATAAAGCTCATCTGGAAATTCTCGAGATGTATTTGCTTAGTCAATAAGAATGATTTTGCTAAGATATTGTTTTTTTAAAAAAAAAAATTAGTAACCGATAAAAAGAAACTATTTTATTAATGCTGACGTACTATTTACGAAATATTTGTCTGAATTAAATTAATTTGCAAAGAGACGGGATATGTTTGCATAATAATGTATGAATGTGTATATATTTACATTTTAATCAACGTTAAATTTAACATCAGATATAAAAAGTTGATTGAATAACTGTTAAAAAGAATATAATTTTGGGGATTGTTGAGTTGACATGTGATAAACTTATATGCCTTAAATTTTAACCGTTGTCATTGTGCTGAACGGTGTTTTATTAGCGTCATGTAGTAAAAACATAAAACAAAAAAAAAACATGGAACAATGTACTAAATGGCAGATGTAAAACGAAATTGAAAACAAAAATGCATTAAAACAGGCAGGTATTTATTCGCATTAAATACAAAAAATCACTGAATTTGTGTCGCTGTATTATCAAGATGTTGCTCACTTTCTATCGACTCGTGTAAAAGGAATTGTTGACTGTTGTCCAACTGAATGTTAGGATCGATGTGAACGACCGTGGCATTGTCTAAATGTGATGCTTTCAATTGCCCCATTAGTATTGGATATCGATCCATTTGCGATATTTCTAAAGGGAACCCCTAAGAAAGAAAATAAACTTTTAACGACTATTACCATTAAAATAATGCATTATTTATTTACCTGCGCTGCAATTGCGATTTTATTCCGAATTTTATCGATTGTGCTAAACATAATTTGACCAGATGGTATATTGTTATTAGACAGACGGTCGAGTTGCGTAATGGTCGAAAGTGTGTCCGTGCTCTGTACTAGTAAAGTGTGATGTTGGGGTATTTCGGTGGGTTCTTCTGGTTTGTTAGTTGCCATTTCGGGATCGTTAGTCTCGGTGATGGATCCCGCTTTGTGATCGGCCATGTGTGTAATAAAATTTTCTTTCTTGATTGTTCGGAAGGCGCATAAATTGCAACTGTACATCAATCCTTCGTCTTGACCCGGATGTTTGTTTTTTAAATGCGTTTTATACGTACTCGATTGAATGCAAGCGTATGGACAGAAAGGGCACTTGTACGGTTTTTCTCCCGAGTGACGCATTTTGTGCCTGCGCAATGAATTGTGATCTGCAGTTCGGTAAGCGCAAAAGTTGCACGAAAACGGTTTTTCGCCCGTGTGTTGCCGCATGTGCATTTTTAAGGTGCTGCGACACGATGCCGCGTAACCGCAATAATTGCATAGAAATGGGCGCAGTTTATTGTGAACAGTGTCTTTGTGAACCCGCAACATTCTCTTGTCCGAAAAGAAACGGTGGCAAACATCGCATTCACCACTTCGAAATGACCGTTGTCGTCTTTTATCCAAATGTATCACCTACAAACATCATTTAATTATTTTTTAAATTACTATTCTTAGAATTAATAACTTCTTACCTTGTGATTACGCAATTGTTTGCTCGTTTTAAATCCTTTGCCGCAATTATCGCATAGAAATGGTCGATCTTCACTATGAATCCTTTTATGCATATTGATTAATTTACTCAAACTATTAACAATAAAAAAAATAATTAAAAATTAAAAATAAATAATAAATTAATCACAACCTGTAAGTTTTATAGCTGCATTGATCACACGCGTACAATTCCATGTCAATAACATGAACTCTCCACAAATGAACACTGATATTTCTCCAATGATCGAACTTATCATGACACTCCGGACACGTAAATCCAGCCACGCTTTTAACGTGACATCGACGATGATAATCTAAATTGTCTATGGATTTCATGCGAATTGCACAATCGTCTATTTCGCATCTAAATTTAAAAAAATAAAATCTTAAATCCAAAAAAAAATAAAATTCAATATCGAAAATTACCTGTAACCTAATTCATCTTCGACTCTTATTTTTGGATTTTTCCTTCGTAAGGCAGTAATTCCCGTATTTTTCGACCCTTTCGGGCGCCCTCGTTTCTTCAAAGGGCTATTGGTTTTGTCCGCATTTGAATCTTGTTTTTCTTTATCCCGAGACTCATTTTCATTTTTCGATTGAGATCCTTTCTTTTTGCTCGAACCTTCGTCGTGAGATGTATCGGGCGATTGCATTTTACGAGGCACTTTTTGTTTACGCCTTGTATTTAAATCTCGCGCAACGTAATCTTCATCATCGTCATCCGCTTTCCGTCTCCTTTGTCGTCTTTTTCTGCTTTGTTTTTGATCGTCCGAGTCTTTATCTATCGTAACTCCATCGCATTTCACTCGATGTTCGTTCATCATATGTTCGGCGCATGTTTGAAAATTGTCGAATTCCTTCTCGCATCGACTGCACACGAATTTCTCCACATCGTTCGACTGAATTTGTTTAACGATCATCGCCGATTCGTCGTAATCACTATTTTCGGAAGATTCCGCTTCGACATCCGAAGCGTAATTGTCGGCCTCATCCAAATTTGCATCAGATTGACACACTTGAGTGTGATCGCTTTGAACGTGTTCTTGAACTCCGTTTTTACTTAAACTTATGAACGGACAAAGCCTACATTTATAACATTCGACAGTTTCAACAAATCCCTCTAATTTGGTCTCGTATCCGACTTGCCTCGTCGTTTCAACCTCCGATGTGTTTTGAATAGGAACTTGCGGCGGTGGAGGCGATACGTGAGACGGGTCCATTTCGTTTAAATTATCGTTCATCATTTCTTTCGAATTTCGAAAAGTATTATCGTCAGTTTGATTTTTAATCTCGTTTTCAGATCGAATTATCGGGATTTGAACGGTCGCGGTCGAAAGTGAAATTTCCCCATTCGAATCTTGGTAGACTATCTCAGCTTGCAAATGTGAAGGTACGCTGTGTAATTCCATATTTTCTACTTGATTTGCATTACCCAACTCGATGAGAGAGACTTGAGGCGAATTGTTCACTCGTAACGTGCATTGCCCCGATTCGTCGAATACCGTCGATTCCTCGTGATTCAGATGTGAACATCCGTCGGTCAGGTTCCCCTTGATGGATCCCAATTGCGAAGGCGCTATACTGTATATAGCATTAGGTGGTGCGCCTTTTGTCACGAGCATCTCTTGACAAGTCAATTCACTTTCCACCTTAATATCACCCACGTGACAATTATCTAAATCAGAATTAAGATTGGTACAGGAAAGAGAGGATGATTCGACTCGAATGCTTTCGTCAGGTAAACAAACTTGAACCAAATCCGAATCGCCAGTTGTAGGACATGTTAAAGACTGGACTCCAAGCCCATGGAATGACGTCTAAAAAAATTTTTTGTAAAAATTAAAAGATCAAATTTCAATTGATTTTTGAGAATTGTTTCCATACGTGAGGAAGAACAGGAGTTGCCGTGAACCATAATGTGGGTAATTGATGATCGGCCTGCGAAACTGCTTGCAATTCAACTTGGAATGCTGAACGAGGATTTAAACAATTATTTTGACTTATATCAGCTAATTGAGCCAAAGCGAGATCTTCTTTCGAAAGCTGCGAATTTGTAAGGAATGCGGCACTTGTTGTGTCCAAATTTGTGCTTTCGTTCGAGTTTTTATGTTCCATGTTCGATGTATGTACAGTGAAATTGGTAACGTTACTATTTTCCATCTTTATACGTGATTTTAATCAGATTTCGTACTACCTACAAATATAATTAAAAAAATTTTAATATAAATAAATATTTTTGCTTAAAATTCAACATTTATTTAATTTTTTTTTAAGTGGAAATGTGCTTATTTTGTAAATAAACTTTTAATAGCTTTGTTTTGTTCGCAAATAATCGTTAAGTCAAAATTCATTGCAAACCAATGAATAAATTATGCGTTTTTATGTTCTTTAAAAAGAAATAAAAGATTGCAATTCAAAATTGCCCAACGATTCAGTTTGCATATTCGAAATTAAAATTGTATCGATTAAAGTTAAAATTTTATTACAAAACATTTAATTATTAGATTCGCTGAACAAAAACGAGAATTATTATCAGTACGTGACAAATATGGCCTCTCTTCCCGGTCCCGATTAATAACAAGCTTACAATGAAGCCTAGAGTTAGATCCTGGACAGAGGCTAATTCAAACCCAACTTCCTTCATCTAAAATATGTTATATCTATATTAGGGTAATAAAAACACGAGCAAAATTTAAAGCCCTTGCTAGAAGTCCTTAGTATCGGCAAAACGGGATAAAACAAAGCAAATATATTGAGAAACTTGAGAATGACATACTCACCCGGAGTCGGCCATGATGATATCCTCTGCGTCAGCCCCAATTGCCGCTCATGGCGCTCACGTAATAACAAAATACGGACATTGTACATAGAATAATATCATTCGGTAATCATTAGCTTTCAACGCATATCCGCAGTGCATAAAAACCAATCGCTTTTAAAAGCGAATTTGTAATTTGGAGGATCCTTAATTTATCTTAATACCGAGTGGGAAGTGTAAAGAGATTGGGTTGGGGCGCGGGAAATTCAAATTTTGTCTTGCTTTTCTTGTCAATTTCCTCATACCCGCATTTCTTGGATTTTTATTTATTTTTAGCACATTTCTTAGAGATAAAATAAATCCAAGTAGTTTTTTTAAAAAACTCTATCGATGAAACCTGATTTAAAAAAAAATCAATAAAATATGTTTTATTTTGTTTATTGAATAAATTAATATTTTAATTGCTTAATAACACACATGAAATTCGGTTTCCTAATTACAAGTTTAATTTTATTATCGTAATAACCAAACACGTAAATATCGCGCCACTTAAAATTTTTTTTTCTCGAGCGAAGTTATTAGTCCAAACCGGCAACTAACGATTAAATTCTTGTTAAAAACATGTCATTTTGAATCCGGAAGAGGCGCTGTTGTGCGGTTTAACATCTTCACTAGTCGACGTCACCGAATTTATGGAAATGCTACCGCTTCTACTATTGGTCGAAATCGGAGCTATTATTAATGACTAATCATTTAAATTTCGCAAATTTAACTAATATTTTCTCTTATTTCTCTATCCGAATTTCAAGCCAAACCATTTCTCGACCGAAAAAACAATTCCGTTGGTTATCCCATTCGATTTAGATACGAAGCTCGTCCGTATCTGTTCTTTTGGCAGACCATTATCAACCAATGAGAATCGAGCTTAGATACGGTGTGCTCATTTACGCTAGAGGCACGATGTTAACCGTGATCGGGAACGCTGTCTAAACTTACAAAATTATTCGAGCATTGGCTTTTCATTAGGAAAAATGATCATGTAAGTACAATCTTAAGTTTAATGTAATGATAGTGAAGGTATGGACGCATTGAATATGATGTTGTGGCAGTTGAAAGATGGTTTGAAGCTCAGGGATATTGCCCTGTTTCGATCGGCTTTTGACCGTGGCTGCTGCACAAAATCATCACCAAAAGAGATCCCAAATGGCGTTCAAAGAAAACTTGAGTTCATTGTTCTCGTTTACCAATTCGTTATTAATCACATGATTTATTCGTTAATGGCGTGATATGGAGAATAAAAATAAATTTCTCGCCATGAATTCGTCGTATCGGCGACTATTTAGAACTCGACTCGCTAAGGTGGATGGTTTGCTTGGTTGGATCATTGGATGGATGGATGTATGAAATAACATTGGCAAAAGTTGCACTCATTTTTGCAATATTACGTTATATCGTTTCGTTATGTTTCGTGTACATTTTTATAATGATTAATTTTATTTTTTTAAGTTTTGTTATTTTTAAAGTATTTTTTTAAAAAGGAAATTTAAATGTTTGACCTAAAATTGATGAATGTCGTCTAACATAAACAAGGAAATGGATTAGATTTTTTAATAGAGATTAATTAATTCGTTTCATTATAATTATTTTTGGATTTATTTTAGCGGATTTCATTTTTTTAAAGAAATTTTAATAATAATAAAGGAATTCGTGAATATTTTTTTTTCTATTTTGAGATTTTATGAAGGATTTTTAGTGGATTTCGATCGCGCATTGAATCGAAGCGTACCAATTTGTATGAATTTTAGGAACGAAGGATTACGAATCGTATGTCACGAAAACGATGGTCGTCTTCGTTAACTGGTGGTTGCCTAGAGGGAGAAGCTGTACAGGCTAATGATTCGTACGTATCAAATCGACATAAGCGTATGGCTTTTCCCCTAGGAGATCGAACCAATTTCATCGTATTTTAAGAAGACATTTTTTATACTTCGAAGCTTTTCTAAATGGAAAATTTCAAAAAAAAAAAAATTATTTTATTCACTAAATTTAAAATTTTATATTTCAGGTGCTTATAACAAAGAATCCAGTATGTTCGGATGATTGACAACCGAATGCTTAAACCCCTCATCTAAGATGGCCGATCCATTCGGATTATACGACGGTGGTTCCAGCAGCAATCTGATGGAGGATTTGGGCAACTTGGGCGATTCCACTGGATATTCAGGAATGCACATGCAGAATCCGGCCGTGCGCCGAATGGTGATGTCTCAGAACGACCCCATGGCGGGCATGATGCAGCAGCCACCGGCCGCCCAAACGCATGGTCAGCCCACTCACGCTGCCATGGCCGGATACAATTCGTTGGGTGGACCCATGCGCCATCCAACTGAAGCCTCGAAACTACAGCATTATTCCGAATACGGCCAGTATGGTGTTCCACCGCAACAGCACAACCACATGAACGAATCTGGAATGGGCGTGCGGCCGACGATGCAGTCTCAGGGAATGACCAATCACGGATTAATGAATCCCATGCAACAAGTAGGAAGCGCTTCGCAAACTGCCAGACAACAGTACGGCACAATGCAACAGCCTCCGATGAATCCGAGCCACCATCACCACATGATAAATCAGCCGCAAAACGTGTATGGGATGCATGCCAGAATGGGCAATCAGCCGCCCAGACACCCGATGAATCTTCAGCAGCAGCAGCAGCAGCAGCCGCCACCTCCTATGCAGATGAATCAGGGTCAAATATGGAACAACCATCCGACGTCGCAGCAAAATCACTATCTACAGGAACAAGCTTGCATGCCGCCGCAGTATATGGAATACGGGCAACAACCGAACAATGCAGCCAGTGCCAACACCAGCAGCAACACTGGCAACGCCAGCGGTGGCAACATGGCAATGATGGGAGTGCAGAGATTGTCGCATTATTCCGATCAGACGGGGGCGCCACACATGGGTGCGATGGTATCGCAGAATATGCCCCATCTACCTCCGAGGCCCGCTAATGCAATGGGTGCAAGTGGCCAGAATGCTAATTTGCATCAGACTTACTCGCAGAACACTCAACAGATGTCGACGAGCGGTTATCATGCCAATCCATCGGTGATGCACACGAATACTCAGCAGAACGTGCGACCTTACGGCTACGGCTGCGACTCGAGCCATCAGATGCCGGCCGAACAAGGAATGACTGCATCGGGTAAACTGTCGCATTACATGCAGTACAGAGCCGGCGGTGCGGGCCAGCAATGTCAGTCGACGTATCAAATAGCGCAACATTCGCATAATCTGGGCGAAGCTGCGCCACAACCGTCAACGACGCCCGTCTATCCTAACCAACAACAACCCGTTCCGAATGGGAGTCCGCATTGTAGGCCTATTTATCCGAAAATGAGCATGTCGCCGCAAAGGCCGACACCGCCTCCTACAATCAATTCGCCGATGCCGCCGACGTCGGCACACACACCCGAACGCCTTTCCGTTCAAAATTCGTCTCCTCAACCGTCTCAGGGTTCTTACAGGTCGGGGGCCAGTCTCAGCCCGAATGTAGGTGGACAGTCGAGTTTACAGCAATTGGAGCAGATGGTCTTACCGCACGTAAATAATCGTACGAGTCCGAATGCTTCGGCTCAATCCAATCCATTCCACACTGTAATGGCGGCCAATGCAACACCGAGTCCTAACGTAGCTTCGAATAATGCAGTAATGTCTCCTATCGCGGCTGACGTACCGCAGCAAGCATCGCATTTCACGCAGAACAATTCGAATTCTTCGGATGGTGCACGCACGTTGCAACCGACTCAGGCGAATTTGGGCCCAATGCCGAGTCCAGTTATGAGTGCACCGAGTCCGAATGCAATTGCGATGAGTGGGTCGACCGTCACTGCACTCAGCCAAACTCACAATACTATTTCAGCAACTCAAGATTCGTACGAATTACAGCAAATGCAGAAAATTCAACAACAACTTCAACAACTATTTGCGATGCCTCAAACAGCACAAACGAGACAAAAGGTAATTGCTAATTGATGTCTTTTATTAATTAATAAATAAAATTATTATTTTATTTTTTATCTTTTTTTAGATCTTGGAGTTGCAAGAACAATTGTGCATATTACAGCAACCTTTGCCACCGGGACCGCAACAACCACTTCCAGTACCTATTCCTTTCAGTCATTCGCCACAGACTGCAACTCAGTCGCCTCAACCGCCTCCACCACAGATGCAGTCTCCTTGTTTGCAACCTCTTCCTCCGACTCAATCTAGCGATATTTCAACTCAAGGGAACGTGCAAGCACCACAAACGCAAACCACTTCGTACATGTTACTTCCAACTCAACCGCAGTTAAATACTGAAACCGAATCAACAGTAATTAATATTGAAAATATGAAGTTGAAATGTTAAATCGATTTTTTTTAAATTTTTATTTATATTTTTCTAGTCAACTTTGATCGCTCCACCAATTGATTCTCCTCAAAGTATGCAATTGGAATCAAGTTTGCCACCTCAACATCAACTACATCCAGTTGCCAGCAGTTCTCCTGTTCCAATTCCTACAAATTCACCCTATGATCAAAATACAGGAAATACAAATTTGGCAGTCACTAACGTTCCATTGTTGTGTAATAGTTTAGTTGAAGATGATTATGATGTTGATGGACAAAAAAGTAATCATACGTTGATGGACACTTCAAGCAGTGTTCAGGATATAAGTGCGATTGATTCAACTTCAATGCATGTGAGTTTGTAGTATATAATTATGATTAACTGGAAACTAAACGATAAAACTAAATTTTCTAGATGGCAACATCGCCACCCCAACCGTGTTTACCCCTTCAATCTATTCCCCTTCTACCACAACAACTTCAACAGCAACAATTATTGCAAACACCCGATTTCGACTTAATAAACAAAGAAGAAATTGACGATTCCCCGAATGACAAAAAGAAAACGAAAAAGACGTACAAGAAGAGAGATCCAAAAGAACCTAAACAGCCCAAAAAGGCCAAAATTCCTAAGGAGCCAAAGATACCCAAATCGCCCAAAGCTAATAGAGAACTGAAGGAAACTAAGCGAACAAAAAGGTCTAAAAAGAAAGATTCCAAGGATTCAGACGAGGGTAAAATGGATGGAGACGACGAAAGCAAAGATGCGGTTGATGGTGAAAAATCAAAGACACAAAAGAGGGGCAAAGAAAAATCGAGATCGGGTAAATCGACTCCTAAGAAAAAACCGGTTCCCAAGTAAAAAAAATGGTGGAAAATAAATCGAAAGAAAATACTCATTATTATTTGTTTTAGAGCACTAATGTTCTTTAGTAAAAAGAAACGAAAACGAACCGGTTCGTCGGACGTTTCTGATCTTGAAGTGACGCCACCTCCTTCTCCAGCCCCAGATGATGATTCGATTCAAGTAATAGGCTTATTTTGAATTTATAATTGATTTATGTTTAATTATTTTGTTATATTAGAAACGGAGGTCTGCACGAAATACCAAAAGGAAGAAATACATTGATGATATTGATCTTGAAATAAGCGAAGATGACCAATTGGATTTGGATGGAGATAAAGCAAATCAAACTGGTGCGAAGGAAGATAGTACACTAAAACCAGGGCAATTTTTCATTGTGAGTTTATTGTCATTAAAAGGTTATTTTAAAGAGAAAATTAATGAATATATTTATTTTTGAAGAATCCGAATGAAGAGGATAGTATGGTTGTTGAAAAGCTGATGAGTTCGCGCATAACTACTAAAGAAGTAAAGTATTTTAAACGGGGTATAATCTCAAGAAAGTTAATATAATTTTTTTTAGATTGAAAATGCAGAACCGATTGAAGTAGAAGAATTTTATGTCAAATATAAAAATTTGTAAGAAATTCCATTTAATTTTAAATTATTAATTTTTACTAAAGATTAAATTTTTCTTTTAGTTCTTATTTACATTGCGATTGGAAAAATCAAGAAGAACTTGAGAAAGGTGATAAACGAGTTATCATGAAGATAAAACGCTACAAACAAAAGAAACTTCAAACGGAGAATATATTTGAATTTGTATGTTATTTTTAAGATTATTTACATTTTATTTTATTTCTTATCTTTTCTTGGCAAGTTTTAGTTTTGCAGACGTTAAAGTTGGGTAATTAAATTTGTCTCATGAAGACAATTTAAATAAGGTTGAGGTTACACCATCGTTGCCAAAAGAAAGATTAAAAAGATGTCTATTAAGAGTTGACTGCAAATTTTTAAATTCCTAGAATCTATTACAAAATTGGCTTACCATTGAATGATAAATTTGTTAAATAAAAGTATTCATTTAAAGGTAAAATGCTTGATCAATGTTGATTTTTAATGAGGCTTTAATATTAGTTAAAATTTTAGCTAAAAAATGTAATTAACTATTTGTTGTTATATTCAATGTCTTGCTTGAAATGTTTTAGAATTACCATTTTACAATAATTATATAATTAAATTTCGAATTTCAGTTTTTAATTCAAATTTTAATATTTTTAGCTAGAAGAAGAACCATTCAATCCAGATTATGTTGAAGTGGATCGTGTACTCGACATGTCAGAATCGAAAGATGATCTAACGAATGAAATTATTAAGCATTACTTAATTAAATGGCGTGGATTATCATACGAGGAAAGTACTTGGGAATTGGAGGAAGATGTCGAGAAAGTAAAAGTCGAACAGTATTTGCGATACAAGGATCCACCGAAGAATTGTGTTGTACCAGTGAGTATTAATAAACTCTATTTTCCATCCTTGATTTCCTATTGATGCATACGATGTTTTTGTATCGTAAAGTCGAAACGGCCCAAAGCAAGTGAATGGAATAAGTTGGAAGCTAGTGCAAACTACAAAAATGGAAATACTTTACGTGAATACCAGCTCGAAGGACTAAATTGGCTCATGTTTAGTTGGCATAATGAGTAAGTAATTTTACAATAAAATTTACTAATTTTTATTTTATTTATTTGAAATTCTTTTGCAGACAAAATTGTATTTTAGCCGACGAAATGGGTCTAGGGAAAACCATACAATCTATATCCTTTTTATGTGAGCTTTTTAAATACGGGTATCAAGGTCCGTTTCTCGTTATTGCACCACTATCAACTATTGCTAATTGGCAACGAGAATTTGAAACTTGGAGTGATTTGAATGTTATTGTTTATCACGGTAGTTGCGCAAGTCGAACAATGATTCAAGATTACGAAATGTATTATAAGGATGATAAGGTAGCTAATATTAATTAAATGAAATAGACAATGACTTTTAAAAAAATGATGAAATAAAATTAATTTTCAGGGAAAAAGAATTCCGGATGTGTACAAATTTCATGTATTGATAACCACGTTTGAAATTATAATTACCGATTGTTTGGAATTGCGAGAAATTCCTTGGCGATGTTGCATTATTGACGAAGCGCATCGATTGAAGAATAAAAATTGTAAATTATTGGAAGGTCTTCGCTTAATTCATATGGTTCGTGTACACATTTAGGCCTTAAAATCATTGTTATTAATACTTTTTAACATTAAAATAGGAACACAGAGTTTTACTATCTGGAACACCATTGCAGAATAATGTTGAAGAATTGTTTAGCTTATTAAATTTCTTGGAGCCGGCGCAATTCACTTCATCTGAAGAATTTCTGAAGGAGTTTGGCGACTTGAAGAGTGAAACTCAAGTGCAGAAATTGCAACAGGTATAATTCAGTGGATGTAAAGTACGAATATTTAAACAAGTATAAAATTTTGTTTTAGTTATTGAAACCAATGATGTTGCGACGTCTTAAAGAAGATGTCGAAAAGAGTTTAGCTCCTAAAGAAGAAACGATAATTGAAGTGGAACTGACGAACATACAAAAAAAATATTACCGAGCCATATTAGAACGCAATTTCAATTTCTTAGCAAAGGGTGGCACGAGTGCAAATGTACCAAATTTAATGAACACTATGATGGAGCTTCGTAAATGCTGTATCCATCCCTTTTTAATATCAGGTCGGTATTTTATTTATTTTATTTTTTTAATTTCATTATTTAATATTATTTATACTTTCAGGAGCTGAAGAACAAATTCAATTTGAATATAAGACGAACAAAGTCGATGTCAGTGACGCTTCATTGCAAGCTATGATACATTCATCGGGCAAACTTGTTCTAATTGACAAGTTATTGCCTAAGTTGAAAGTGAATGGTCATCGAGTTTTAGTATTTTCTCAAATGGTTCGATGCTTAGATATCTTAGAAGATTATTTAATACAAAGGCGGTACCCGTACGAACGAATAGATGGTCGTGTGCGAGGAAATTTGAGGCAAGCCGCTATAGACAGATTTTGTAAACCTGGTAATGCGAATTCAAATTATTGTTAAAATGAAAAATTAAAATTATTTTCTGTATTTAGATTCCGATCGCTTTGTCTTTTTGTTGTGTACCAGAGCTGGTGGACTTGGAATTAATTTAACTGCAGCTGATACAGTTATTATATTCGATTCTGATTGGAATCCTCAGAACGATCTCCAGGTTCTTTTCATTTTTATTTTTTTTTATAAACATTTATATTGATTAATGGTATAAAAATTATAAATGGTAATTTCGTTTAGGCCCAGGCTCGTTGTCATAGGATTGGTCAACAAAAAGCTGTCAAAGTATATCGGTTGATTTGTCGAAATACTTACGAGAGAGAAATGTTTGATAAAGCGAGTTTGAAACTCGGTTTAGACAAAGCGGTACTGCAGTCAATGAACACCACTGGAAAAGATGGGATTGGACCTGTAAGAGTTATTTGTTCAGGGCAATATATTTTCTTATTAATTTATTTCTGATTTTTAGAGTCAGCAACTTTCAAAGAAAGAAATTGAAGATTTGCTTCGAAAAGGTGCGTATGGAGCAGTAATGGAAGATGATAATGCTGGCGATCAATTTTGTGAAGAAGATATTGATCAAATTCTACAAGGAAGGACACAAGTAAATAAGTTCAACTGACTATAATTTAATTTTGATTTTACTAAAATAATAATTTTTTATAGGTTATTCAATTAGAGTCTGGCGTGAAAGGTTCAACATTCGCCAAGGCGAGTTTTGTGTCTTCTGGTAATCGAACCGACATAGATATTGACGATCCAGAATTTTGGCAAAAATGGGCTAAAAAGGCAGACATTGACCTCGATGAAATGAATTCCAAGGTTAGCATTTATTTATACCTAATTAATTGTAAACCATGTTCAATGTATTTTTAATTTAGAACGATCTTATTGTACACGAACCAAGAAGACGTATTCAAACGAGACGATTTGGTAACGAAGACAGTGTCTTGGAACTGTCAGAACTCGAATCAAGTGACGACGACGATAGCATCACAAGTTCACGAACAACACGAAATTGTAAATTTTATTTCGCGAAATTATAAAATTTTATTTCGTAAACAACAAATTTTAAATGGTTTTTTTGTATTTGCAGTGAAAAAGAGCAGACGTAGTCGTAGACGTCGCGATGATAGAGATGACGATATGGATTGTTACGGTTCCATGGGAATGTGGAGTAGATCAGAGTGCTTTAAAGTGGAGAAAGGATTACTTACTTTTGGGTATGCCAAATCGCATTTAGCTACTGTAATTAAAACTAGTTTCAGTGATGACTAGCTATGCTAATACTGAAGACAATTTTTCGAAATTGTCTATTGAGTTAATATTATCTTCTCAAATTTTACTGATAGAAACCATATTTTGAATTTATGCTTATGTCATTATTAAGAAATGGAAGAATAAATTATTAAATAATTTTGTAGATGGGGTCGATGGACTGAAATATTCACTCATGGAAAATTTAAGAGGAAATTGACAGAAAGTGACATAGAAGAAATTTCCCGAGCAGTGGTAATTTATTTAATCAATTATATTAGTATTGATTATTTATTCCTTGCTAACAATTTTAATTTCTTATTTTATAATTAACTTTTTCAGCTTATGTATTGTTTGAAGTACTACAAGGGAGATGACAAAATAAAAGGATTCATTTGGGATCTCATCTCACCTACTACAGATGGGCAAATAAAAGTTCACAAAAATCATTCTGGTGAGTACTTAATAAGTAAATAAAATAATTAAATTAAATTGAATTATTAGGCTTATCAGCTCCTGTCCCACGAGGAAGAAAAAGTAAAAAGTCTAAAAAGGAGACGAAGCAATCGATGAATGTGTTTATGGACCTTTACAACTGGGCAAAAGATGCCAAATACGATCCCGAATTTGTATTAGCTGACGAAGGTTATAAACGGCATCTTCAACGACATGCCAACAAGTAAATTTATTTAACTATTTTAATGATTACAAATTTGTTTGCAATTTAAATATTTTGTTATGCTTAAAGAGTCCTCTTACGTGTGAGGCTTTTGTATTATGTTAAACAAGAAGTTATCGGGGAAATGACCTTCCAAGTATCTCGGGGCGTATCTGCTAGGTAATTATTATTCATACACAATATTGCAACTTTAGATTAAAGCTTATTTGTTTTTGATATCAGTGAGATTCCAATATTAAGTCCTTGTGCCGACGGTGATATTCCAGTGTTTTGGTGGGACAAAGAAGCGGATAAGTCATTGCTCGTTGGCGTGTATAAGCATGGTGAGTACTTTAGTTTTTTTTTTTATTAACTGTGCATCGTCTAAGCAATTTATTTTCTTAGGATACGAGCGATACAATGTGATGAGACTTGATCCCACATTGTGTTTCCTGGTTCGTTGCGGGCCACCGGATGGAGCAGCAGTTTTAGCGGAATTGAATGAACAAGTGTAAGTATGAAATGAATACTCTAAAACAATTTTTTTTTATAAAATGATGAATTTACATGAAAATATTGATTATACAAATGAGAGATTAATCATCTTGGAGACCTGAGAGAAAAAAAAATGCTCATTAATAGAATTTTTTAAAAATTATTTTTAAAAATTTGGTTTTAATTAAATTTCAGAACTGAGGACGACATGAAGGTTGATAAAGAAGACTTAGATGTAAGAAATATTGAATTTTAATTATATTTTAGGTTATTTAAATTTTTTTACTTATTATTCAGGAGGATGATCCTTTATCCCCTGGCAGTCCAAGTGGTGACTCGACTCCTAAACCATCTGCTATACCTGTGCCTACAGAAGCCTGTAAGTGTGAAAAGAAATTTCTTTAAAATTCAAAGTAAATTTAATATGATGATTATTTGATGGGACGTAATTCTGATTTAATTCATGAGTGAACATCAATCTGATAGACTTTACTATTGAATATAAAAAATAAATAAATAGGATGAGGTTTGATAATTGGCGTAATTGTAGGTGAAATGGGAAAACTTCCTTTCCCAACTGCAACAGATCTGAATTGTCGTCTGAGACGCATCATCACAGGCTACCAGAGGAATCATAAAAAGCAAGAAATGAAAATTGCGCAGCGAGCTAAAGTAAGCTTTTACAAATATATAAACTTTTATTAAAGAGAGAATAACTCTCAGTAATTACATTAGATACTTTTATTATTTTCAATTCAAACTATTTACGATTAAGGAATTAACAATTTTTTTTAATTTAATTCTTGTAATTTATATGTAAAATACATAAAATTGAGAGAGTATTTTCTAATGTTTGCTGCTTAGGAGAGTGAGGTAGGATAATATATCATGGGAATAGTTTAAGTTTTGATTATTTCTTTTTAAGCTATAATTTGTTATCTTTTAACAGAGATTAGAAAAGCGAGAAAAATTCGAAGCTGCGATTAGGGATAGAGAAGTTAAAAAGCGAGAACTTCAACAAGGGTAAAAAAAATTATTGTGGCTTTTGCAATGTATTATTTAACCTTTGTTTTCCTTTCTTAAGCTGGTCACGCCGAGAAGAACTTGATTTCTATCGAACTGTGTCTACCTTTGGTGTGGAATACATTCGTAAACAAAAATGCTACGATTGGTCTCGTTTTCGAGCTCTCTCACGCTTGGATAAAAAGTACGATGATACGTTGACTGAATATTACAAAGCATTTTATGCTATGTGTAAGAAAGCGTGTGGAAAAACGTTAGCTAAAGATGAAGGTAATTACAGTTTATTTAATTCTGTTTAACGATTATTATTTAATTCGTTAAATATTCTTCTTTTTAAAAAGAGTTGTTACCGTACTTCGTGGAACCAATTTCAGATGAACGGGCTCGTCGTTGTTTGGAAAAAATCGATTTATTGAATACGATTAGAGAAGAAACACTTCTTCATCCAGCGCTTGAAGAACGTTTAAAATTATGCCCGAGTGCGATGGATTTACCTGAATGGTGGATCCCAGGCAAACACGATAAGGAATTATTAATTGGTGCTGCTAAGTAAGTTTACTTGCATTATTGTTTCAGTCAGTGCTTTAATAAAATGTAATTTTTAGGCATGGACTTAATAGAATGGATTTTTACATTCTTCATGATCCAGAACTTAGCTTTTTGGACGTATTAAAACAATATTCAAAGTCAAAGGGTATATCGGAGGACAGCGAACAAATGAAATTATTACTTAACATTCGTGGTAATTGAAAATTAACATTTTTAGTCTTTTGCTTTGATCGGAATTGACATAATGCGGAGTCAAAAAGAATTTTCTTAATTGCGTTTAATAGATTTTAATTTACAAAACACGTGATGACTTAATTTATTTTGTGTTATGTCATAAAGTGAAATGGCTTAAAATAGACGAGTGTTAATAATTTTTCTAATTTTAGAAAAATGTGATTCGGAAGATGAGAGTAATGATGTCCTCGATTTACAGCAGACATCAGAATCGCATGTGAGTACAATACAAGTATATGCTATTGTTCACAAGGCATTTTTTAAATATTTATTTTTATATTTAGCCAAAGGAAGAAAAGATAGAACCTGAAGAAAAACCCGAAATTAAGGAAAAAATAATCGAAAATTCCAATGCTGTCGAAACCAAAGACGTAATCGAAACAGAAAAATCAGAAGAAAAAATTGAATTAAAACCGGAAGAACCAGTAAAAGAAACTGAGAAATCAGTCGAAGCTATCAAATCTGATCCAGAATTTGTCGAAAACGAAAAATCAGTTGCTGAAAGCAATGAAACCGAAGAGGAAAAAATAATTCCAAAAGAAGAAATAAAAAATGAAATTTCTACAAATCTTGATCCAGAAATAGAAATTAAAAAGGAGCAACAAGAGGTGGATGGACAAGAGTCGATGGAGATAGATAAAATCGAACCAAAAGAAGAAAATGTCAACGATAATAAAATGGACATAAGCGATCCAGTCATCGACAAAGTTGACAAAAAAGAGCCAATGGAAATAGACGAAAATTTTGAGATTAAGAAAGAGAATAACGACGATAACGAAGAAAAACCAGTCAAAACCGACGAACTTGAACCTGCAGTGGAAGAAGACAAACCCATTGAAAAAATAACTACTACTAAAGAATCAACCGACATCGAAAATTTAGAATCGAAACCAACCGACGACGACAAAAGTGAGATCGCAGCTTCAAAAATCCCAAAACCCGAAGACGTCAAAAAAGAAGTTGTGAAAGAAGAAAACGAAATGGAAACGACTGATCTGGAACAAGGTTATCATAATCCAGTCAGGTGGCCAAAGGTAAACTTGATACGATTAAAAAACGTTTTAAAAAAAATCCAATAAATATTTAATTTATTTCGTAGGATCGGGTTCTTCAATACAGATTAGAAGGTATTTGTCATTGCGTAGAGAAAAACGAATGGCCTATCGGAAGACCGATGCGAGGAGGTTCGCAATCTATGTCCCCGACTCTTACTGAAATAGACAGTACACCTCACATTACTCCAGACCAAACACCGCGAAAGGATGATATTACTCGTGATAGTTCATCTCCCCTTTTGGATCACATGACTAGTTTAGATTCAAAAGCTTCACTGGTAAGTCTTCTATTTATTCGTTATTTAATTTAAGCATTTTATTTATTAATTATTTATATTTTAGTTGGATCCCGGAGACATTCTCTATCCCCGTAGACGCAGGAGAAGGAGGAAGATAGAAATCGAAGCCGAACGAGGTATCACCGATGATAAGGGTTTACTTAGTTACAAAATTTGAAAACGATTTTACATTAACGCGCAGCTTCTTTTCTTACAGCAAAATTACGAGCGCTTTTGCATCAAAGTCTACATCATTCTGCAATGGATCTGAAATCTCACGGATCAAAACACGATCTACGATCAAGGTAATACTTATATTTTACTTAGAAATAAAATAAAATTATAATTCTATCTTATTTTTTTTACAAATCTATTAGGTCCTTGGTTCAATCTGGATTATCGGCTGTGCCACCTCCAGCTCATCAACATGCACCTTCGTCACATCTCAGTTATGTTGTTGGTTCTTTGGATTTAAGTTTGAAAGTTCCAAAAGCTGATTCATCCGATGCATCGAGTCCGATGGATTTGTCGAGTCATCTCAAAAGCAGTAGTAAATCATCCACTAGCCAAGAAGCTCACAACAAACTGAGAAATAGCAGTGTCTCTAATAACGCCATTGGCAGCAATGCCAGTGATAGTTTGGTTATGGATTTGCAAATGAGAAAACGGAGGCGGCAAGAGATGGAGGAATTGGAGAAATTAAAACAAATGAAGGTTTTTTTAAAAAAATTTTTTTGTTTTTATTTGGTTTTAACATTAACGAGTTTTATTACGTAGCCTAAAGACGATTCGAATCGTCGAAAGCAAAGAAAGAAATTGGACGATATAGTTGGCACGTTATCCGCGCAAATCGTAGGAGGACCTCAAAACTTAGCTAAAACTGCTACGAGCTTATCTGGTAAATAAAATTTATTTTTTAATTAATTTATTTCGCTAAAATTAATTTTTTCTTTTTACTTAAAAATAGAGTCTAAGCTAACCATGCCAAAGTTTTCAGAAAGCAGTTTAATGAAACGAGTTGCTTCATCCTCTGAATCATTTTTAAATAAAGATTTAGCCAAGTGGTTGAGTAATCATCCTGGAATTACAATTGAAAAACCGAATATCTGTAGACCTGATCATAGGGTAACTTAAAATTGATTTGGTTAAGATAGAATTGATTAATTGACTATATATTTATCGCAGATGATGGATAGTGAGACTACAGAAAAACACGTAAATCCTAGTTCTGCGCAGTCAGGATTGGAAATACTTAAACTTGCTAGGAAAAAGCGCAGGCCTCGCATTGATCCCAGCAAGCTGGAATTCGAGAAATTAACAGGCAACGAGAATATATCAGTCGTTAATAGGATCACGGGAAAAAAGGTGAATATTTTTATACTTTAAAAATAGTAGTTTTAATTGTGTTTAATGAAAAGTGTGGATAAGAAAGTAATGATGACTTTATCAAAGGGACGTAATTCTGAATTTAATATTTGAATTAATAATCTTGTCTGAATTATCTTATCCGAAAAAGTCAAGCAAAATAATTAATTTTTGGAAACTTTTATTTGAAATTTTTTTTTTGTTAAATTTTATTCGTTGCAATTTTATAATGAGTTGTATTATATCCAATGCAAATCATTAGCAGGAAACACTGCCTGTGGTAAGTGAAAATTGTAAATAAATGGTTTGCTTTTTTTAAAGTAGAACGACTGTTATTCGAGTTACCTTATATAAGCCTATTATTGGCGGTTGGATATTTATATTATTATTATTAAATAAAATTTATTTTGTTTTCTTAAAAGTAGTTTGGATAATTGCAGTTCTACTATTTCAAATTTATTTCTTCTTTCATGTTCTATAATTTGTAAACAAGTTTTTTTTCTCTTTATTTTGTTCTTTACTCTTCTGTGAATTTTGCTATTTGTTTTCATTTAATATTGATATTTATTTTAACGAGAAAATGAATTTTCAGATTACGGGGAATAAAGCTCCACCTTTGAAGCATTTAGCTACCTGGCTTAAACAAAATCCCATGTTTGATGTGGATCCAAAATGGTCTCATTTAGTAAAAGAGAAAGTAATAATTTTAATAATATTTTTCCAAGTCAAAATAAATGTTTGTTTAATTCTGTTTTATTTTGCATTAAACTGAAGGTAAATTTAACATCCGACGCGAAGAAACGAAGCTCTTCACACAGCAGTGACAAACGAAAGTACAACACTTCTTTATTATCAACCGCTGCAGCAACGACTTCTACTAGTAGTTTATCGACATCTTTCCCATCTTTAGCCGGGCTCGGTTCTTTATCGGGATTAAGCAGCGCTAGTTTATTCCCAGGGTACGCGGGATTAAAATTACCATCACTTAACGAACATGGCAAGGCAAATGCCGCTGCTTCCACACCCATGTTTCTTCCATTTGGAGGTTTATCCAATTTGGGTTTGAGTAATCCTCTTTTCGCTAATATTGCTAATTTTGGGTTTCCCGGATTGCCGGTTACGTCGGCATTGAGTTCGTGTAGTGAGAGTAAGAACTCTAGTGAGAAAGATAAAAAAAGTAAATTGAGTTCGACCGTAGCATCTACAACTGCAGTGTCGTCCTCGCTTACGTCGACCAGTACCAGTAGCTCTTCGCTACCATTTTTATTCCCAGCCCCAGGTTTGCTTTATAATCCTCTCGGTTTAGGTAATTTTACTCTACCCACGAATTTACCTACTTCGTTTGCGAGTTTAGCTCAAACGAATCTACTCAATGGACTCGGCGGTGGTCAGAGTGTTTTGGCCAACGGTTTAATGAACCAAGAAATGGAATCGGACGACGACAGTTTAAAATCTTTGATGGGCACTCACGACGACGACGAGGATTTACCAGACGACGATACAGACATTAACAAAGACTTAGTAGTGCAGAAAGAGATTAAAGAAACGTCAAAATTTAGTACAAACTGTGAAAAAAGTAAAAGGTTGACTGACTCATCATCGCTGAATACGAAATCGAGAGACGAAAAATCAAATCGCGACGAAACAAGTTTAGAAAAAACAAAAAGCGCAACAACATTTCAGTGAAATGCATTGGGACATAATTTAAGACAACCGATAAACGTTTCTTCCTACGAACGAAGCAGATTAACAAAGTTGAAATATCATAAATAGTTTATCATGTGAAAGTTGTTTTTCCTTAAAACTGGTGGAGGAAATGAATTTTTTGTGTATTTGGTCAACAAAAAACGGGTCACTGCCTCCTCCCTCCTCCTATTCCTCCTAATCCTGTCCACACCCCGTGTAAACATAAGCTTTCAATTGTAATTTTATGCCGGAAACAAATTTTGATGATCGTAGACGAATGACGACATTCCCTGTTATAGAAAGAATGTATGTCGTGTGAAGATTTTCTTTTTAATTTTTCTTTTTCTTCTCAGTTTTTGTACAGACAAAACTTTTCATGTGTACTTACGAGTATTGTATATATATATATTAATTAATATTCACATCAGCCGATTGATCTATAGAATGGAGGTTTTAGACCCGGTATATCTTTTTTTTTGTCCCTTAAAAAATATTTTTTAAATTAATAATTTAATTTTTAAGTTGTGTAAATATCCTCAAATTACATACACCACGTGACCAACTGCTGGTTTAGTGGGTTAAGTTTCTGCTAATTAAGGTCTTGGCAAATCCCAGTTATAATTTTTTGTTGTCTGCGTTTGTAGCTTTGTGTGTTTCGGGGCTGTTGAACCATTGTCTAACTAAACGTTTGTATTTTCTTTTTTTTTAATTATATTTTCTTTTTGATTTTTTGATTTTCTCCATTTGATAAAACGCATTTCAAGGTTTGATGGGATTTTTTTAAATGTGACAAATTGCAAACTATTTATAAATTAGGACCTTTTTAAAAAACATAAAAAGATATAAAAAAAAGAATGTAATAATCGGGTGGTGTAAAATTTTTTTTCTTAAAAGAGTCGTACCGTATACCATATTACCATATTTTTAGATACTCGACTCATCAACATCTTTTTTTATCGTTTTAAAATGTCTTTGGAAAAGGCCAACACGTTTTAAAATTTTTTTTATTGTTTGCAATAGTTATAATAATGTGAAATGTAATGTAGTATAGAGTTAGTACATTTAGTTTAAAAATATAAAAATCAATTTTAAACATTTTAAAATTTATTTGCAACTGATGGGACCAAATGTACTAACTCTAGTTATTACTACTGGTTAATTTGATTTTATATCACTTCATTAACAATATGTAGTCTTGGAATTAATTTTAATATTTATTTTAAGTTGAAAAAAGAAATACAGATCTTCCACGCAAAGCAAAATCAGCTTAAAATCTTCCAATATAGAAGCAGAAAATGTTTACTTTGATTTTGATCTCATGCATGAACTAAAATTTAAGGGAATTCGTCGTTTACCAGTTTAATCACGGTAGTAATTTAATTTTTTTTCTCTTGAGACATCGCTAAGCGTCGTCTTAAATACCTTATCGCGTTGGTGGAGGCCCCTACTCCGTAAGTTAAGTAGTGAGTGTCAATTTTGAGATTCGTGTGGTTAAAACACGAACTCATGATTTTTCTTTTGTATTTTTGTGTCTTATTTATTTTTTTTTTGCATAAATTATT